>BPLR01019437.1:0-191689 GCA_021605095.1 Caerostris extrusa
GCCATGTATTGCTTGCTTATAACACATGAAAAACTCCTTGATGATGTGGAGATGTTTTGTTTTTTTCTAATTAATTAATGAGTTTATTTTTACATTTATAATTTTCTGTATTATATTTATATAGGGTTGTGATCTCTATGGGATATCGAAAATAAATAAAAGAAACAGTGGATCTTTTCTAGCCATTTTTAATTACACGCTATTATTACAGCTCTATTTTTACAATAAACAATCCAAGCTATAAAAATATTCGTCGCCAATTCCATTCTCTCACTTTGCCTATAGTTATCCAATTCCTCGTCGCTCGCCAACCTTCTTCTCTCTCCTCGGGCTCAAAGTTCATTCATTACTTCCTACCACCCCTCTCCATCGACCTCCATACCTGGTCAGTGACGTCATATCTACTAATTAGATTAAATAATATTATATTTATTTAATATTATTTGAAATATTATAAGTACACAAGATTTCAACATTGAATTCTTTTCTTCAGTTTTATAAAAATCTGCTCATAAATAATTTTAATTTTTTTGTAGGTTTTGTATAAAATTATATGGATATCTAAACAATAATTGATATATTTTTTGTAGTTTTCTAAGATCCGATATTCAAAACTCAATTTGAATAGATTTTATGAGAAAATTAAATATTTTCAATTTCAGAGCATCCTGCCGTAAAACCTGTGGTGCGGCTCCAATACAGTGAACATGATTTCTTTACCGCAATTATTAATCATTCATCCATCAAAAGAAACGAATTCCACTAGTGGAAAAAGGTCTCTCGATCAACTGTGATTGATTGGCACACACTTCATTACGCTTCGCCAAGACTCAGTGGTATTCGGAGAGTGGGGCAATGCTTTAATCTGACGTGCTTTTTAAAAGATCTGAAACAGCAAGAAATTCTACAGGAAACTCACTTTAAATCAGTCAGTAAAAGACCCATATGATTCTGGTTTACCCTGCATTTTCATGATTTGCAATCGTGTATCCCCTGAGCGCTAAAACACTTTTATATTCTTGCAAAGTGATACTTTAGTGATGCTATTTATTACGAAAGGAAAATATAATAAGCTTATTCACTCCTTTTATGTGTTTAGAATCCACCTGATTAGCGTGGTTGACTGGTTATGAAGAGGTAAGCAAATTGATTGACAAACCCTTCATTACTCCTTCATAGGATTCAGAGGCTGCTGAATGCTTTTAATCTGACTCTTTCAGAAAGATCTCGCTAAAATAGCCAGAAAGTTATAGGAAATTTCAAGACCCATCTATTTATTACCTAGTTTATATTTCAATTATTCTGTATCCCTGCGCTGAATACTTTTTAGATTCTTACAATGATATTTTAGCGTGGTATTTATTGCCCAAAGGAAAAATATAATAAGTTACACTCGAATTCCTATGTGATTACAATCCACCGATTAGCGTATTAATTAAATATGAATATAAGTAGATTGATTGACACACCCACACCACACACTCTTCAGGAGAGCCTATAGGTATCGAGTTGTGAATGCTTTAATCGACGCTTTTAAAAAAGATCTTTAAATAGCAAGTTTTTATAATAAGTTTTACTCTCCAATTCTTATGTGATTACAATCTACCGATTAGCATATTAACTTAAATATTGATATAAGCTATTATACATTTGATTATCGTGGAAAATTTATGTTTCTTTTTATTAATAAAACTAAAGACAGCGTTTAAAATTTCCAAAATAAGGATTGGTTTGGTATGTTGCTTTATAGTCCTTTTGCTTTTACTTTGGGTTACTTGGACTGGGGGTATACATTTTAACGTGGATTTCGAACCACTAACAAACATCGATACCACCAGGATTTAAACCGGAAGCTCAAATGGCCAGGCGCTAGCCAATTGGCCATCAGGCCACTCAATCTAAAGGAAGTTCGGTGCAGATAATAAACACAAATGAACATGAAGTTTTGTTGCTATGCCATATTAGAACTGGGGACATGTATTTAGGCCAGAAAGTAACTAGGTGTGATAATAACAAGATAGTTCCAACAACCAAGATTACCATTCTTGGAAGTTTTTTGTCGAAATTGCGATGGCATAGGGTGTATGTGGCATAGTATGCCCGACTTAATTTTTATATAAGCAATTCTTCAGTGGGCAATTGCTTAAATGACCCAGTATTTTGAACAATCCTAACAAAATTATCGGACGAATTTTTATTTATTGCGTAAAGGAAGAGATTCTAATGCCATCATTAGCTTTAAATGCTTCAATTGTTGTTTCTATTCAAAGTTGATGTTAAAGAACTGTTGTAATTATTGAAATCAGCGCTTTTGTCACTAAACACCTAGTAGTTATTTAATTAGTATTAGTTATTTTGTCCTGCTTTTTTTCTTTCTGCGTATAAATGAGAGAATCTGAATATGTAACTATCAAAATCTTGCAAAGTTAAATTAATCATTTTAAAAATTTTAAAACCTTAATTTTCTTTGAATTTTTTTTTCAAATAATCGTAACAGTCAATATCAGTGCTACAAACATTTATAACGCCATAATGATAAAGATATAGAGGTTTTTTTTTTTTTTACAGAAACATTTTATTACAACAATTAAATAATTATTTAATAATTCTTTTTGTCTCAAATAAAACTTTAATTGGTTAGTAGATCTAAAAGTTTAATACTTAACGCTTTATTTTATAATAAATAAAATAATAATAGTTATTTTCAGATTTTATTATTCTTAGGACAAACACAGGGTGATTATAATTAAAATTCCACTTTCAAAATGCTGTAAAAAAAAAAAAAAAAACACTCGTCAGAATGAGTTCAAATTTGAACTGAAGATGACATTATGGAATAACTGAAGATGGGCGAAACCGATGTCAACAGAAAAAAAAATTTAAAGTGTATCAATAGATGGCGCTGTAAGCTGCATAATGAAATTGATTCGGCTACCAGTGACACTAGCCTGCCGTAACTTCAAAAATGGAATCGAAGCTTAAAAATCACCTTTTAAATAGTTCTATTTACTTTTTTTAATTGCAATATCCATTTTGTCCTTCTTTTTTATGAAGTAAAAATTAATTATTATTTAATTTTTTTTTCCTCAGGCAATATTCTTCATTATATTTTTGTTATATATGTGTATGAATATATATATATATACCCCTCTTTTTTCTTTTTTTTTTTTCTCTACATGTCAAGAATTTTTCTCTAATTTTGTTTATCATATTTTTTTTTATATCAAAAGCTTTTTTTTTTATTTCATTTTAAGTCGAGCAGATGATGATCGCTTCGCGATCAGTTACTCTTCTAAATTATCGAACTTAGCAGTAGCTAACTTCTGATCAGTGACATTTTGAAACAAAAATTACTTTACGTTACGACGGCTTTGGCATGAGTTGCATATTAAAACAACTGTACTGTTCAATGTGCTTGATTGTTTCTGTTTTTATGACGGAAAAAATGACTTCCAAGTCATTCAACAGTTGTGGTACTGTGAGTGAGAAGCCCATCCAGCATGGTAAGTTCGTACACATTGGATGGGAAAAGTCGGTTTTAATTGTCCTTTGCCAGTGAGGCACTGAACGGTTTCGAAAGTGATCTAGGAGAAACCTATATATACAATCGGTCGTTGATTTGTGTATCGAACTTTATTCATATTCACGAATTTCAGCTTTTTGAGCTGAGTATGTGCGTTTCACCTCTTCCTCAAACCGGTTTTTTGTTTACTAACGTTTCACTTCTTTGGCGATGGCTGAAGGCATGGATACTTCGAGTCCTTTTCAGTGCCCTCTGACGCCACTGTCCCTGGATAATCCCGAAAAGGTTGCAATCCACAGAGTATATCTACAAAAGCATTCGACAAATGGATAATGAAAACACTCTAACTGAAAAACCCCTTTCCTTGCACCTAACATACTTGAACGATCCGGACATTCAAGCACATCCTGTGGTTCATAAAATAATGGAAAACATATTGAGACAAACCAGCAGCAAAGTTGATTTTCTCAATGACCAGGTAAGACTTTTAGGTTCTTGTCCTGTCTTAAATTTCGATATTCATTATGCTTTTATTTAAATGTATTATATGTAATTATATGTAATTTATCTAAAAGTTAATTTAAAGTCTAAAACTCTAAACAACTTAAAAAAGAGCAAATGATTGCCTTAACGACGGGTGGAGTTTCCGAAATTTATTAAATTTATCTAGAAATTAAGTCAAAAGTCTTTTTGCATGATCTAAAATTGCATCGAGTTCTTAGCTCGTTATAAAGGAATTCTATTGAAGTGAAAAGGCGCATTTGTAATTCTAAGAACATGGAGGTTTTAAAAAACTTGCAATCTGGCCATGGAAGAGGTAGTCCAAACAGGAGCCGCGTATGTAATGATGGACCTGAGGATAGAACACAAAGAGTGAGTTTACTTCTGATCGAAACTTTGCTTTTAAAATTTAAAAAAGTGGACTAATTTTGTTTGGCTTGCAATTGTGACTTTCCAAATCGCGTTGTGAATTTGTAGTTGAAATATTAATTTTGTGTCAAAAATGGCCCTCAAAGTACCTGTATTCATGTACAAAAGGTATTGGTTCGTTGAAAATATTTACTGGAGAGAGAATTGGCAAGTGTCTTTTTCTAGTGAAAATGAGGCAGCAGGTGCATTTGGAAGTGTTGATTTTCTCCTTTTAGCGGATGTGCAAGATTTCTAGTAGTGTTATCTATTTTTAAAGATTTTAATATCGTTTTTATAATCGAGAATTTCAATATCGTTTCTATTTTTGAAGAATAATGCTGCGTCTAAAATTTCTGCGAATATTCCATGCAGTGTGAGATGGAATGGTCACAGAATAGTCTTGGATCCCACGAGGATGGCATTACTGTTGGATTCAATTAATTTTCAAGCATATTCCTTAGAGGTTATTACTACAAATTACCCTGGTTCTGAGTGGATCCACATTTACACAGATGGCTCTGCGTGAGATGGAAATACTGGTGTCGGTCTCTATTGTAAAGGATTTTTTGAGGAATCATATGCAGTTGATCTTAATGCTCCCATTTTGATGCTGAGATTTTGCCATAAGGAATGCAATTTTAAACCTCCTCGGACTAACTACTTATCTTAATAAAGAAGTTATCTTTATTGACTCCCAAGCTGCAATCATGGCAACTGTACTATATACCTAGTGATTGCTTCCTTGTTGAAGAGGCTAAGATAAAGATGCCCAATGTAATTGCTTCTGGCTGTGAGATGGATTCCATTTCAGTGGATTCCTAGCCATTGCGGGGTGCCTGGAAATGAAAAGGCCGATTTCATGGCTAAAAAAGATTGTAAGTTACCACAGCCACAATTTCCTTTATCCTTTCATCAATTTAGTTCTGAGGTAAAGAAGAAAATAGACAGACCCTTAAAACAAACTCCTTTCAACTGATAAAACATGGAATATACTTGTTTCATCACCCATCCCAATGGACTTGCCCCGTTGCAGTTTTTACAGCAAATTTCCTACTCGGACATGATTTTCTTAATAAACACTTGCACCGCATAGGTGTAGCTTTGTCCTCTGTGATCGTCAGGTGAAGCCACGGACTTTTTACATTTGACAACATGCACTGCACTGTATTTTCTGACTTTTAATTCTGACAACTTCACAAAGACTAAATTTTTATAGGGCTGCTAGAGTTCTTATGACGGATATCGGTACAGTTGATGTAGGGAAAAAAATGTTTTTTCAAACATGTTGTAGTATGGAATTGAGGCGTAACATACGTAGATATAAAAACAATTTATGGCGCGTTTTCTAGTATTAGTTCAATGATAGCATTTTCGACACGCACGCTGTTGAAGTGTTGGAATAACCTGGTTGTGCAAAAAGGCTGTCATAGCGGTACAGGTTACCATTGACGGTACAGGTAACGGGACCCGCAGGACCCACCTCCTGAAAAACAATGGTCATACAGTAAACGATGCCGTTAACCCGCACCACAGAGTTACCTTCGCAAAATGAAGCTGTACTGGAGCATTTGCGAATGGATTTTCCGTTGCCCATATCCTGCAATTTTTTTTTTTTTTTTACAAAGCCTTGGACAAAGAAAGGGGTATTGAAAGCACATTTGTCTACAAAATGTTCCATGGTCAATCATTGTCCACTTCCATGTGAACATGAAATTCTAGAGCAAACGTGTGTCTTACTGGTAGGTGTAAAAAAAGTAAAGTATTGAAAATAATTAAGCAGAGTTTAAGGTTTAAGTCAGAGTATAAATACAAGTTGAGAGTAAGAAACGATTTGAAAATAAATCAAAAAAACAAATTATGGAAGTAGAACGTCAGCAGAAATGATTGCGAAAGCGCATTGGTTAAAATAACGCGTGTTGCTGATGGTCAAGGTCAAAAAGGTCAGCGCCGATGGAAAAAAAAACTGTGGAAAAAAAAAGGAGGGAGTGGAACAATAAACAGATCAAAGGGTGGCAGGTGGAATCAATCATGAGAGAGGTTCCAGCAGCATTTTGGGGTTATAGATGCCATAATCTCGGAGCCTTTTAATTAAATCGTTTTAAATATTAGAAAGATTTGTGTAGAAGTTATAAGCAAGTTTTCAATAATTTGAGCGATTGTTTGCAATTTGAGGGGAGTGGTGGATATCACTATTACGGAAAAACCAGGGGGTATTAATGATCATTCGAAGAATTGTATATTGGAAACGGAAGATTATATGAATATTGATCCTAGCAGCGGTTCCCCAAACCGGACTAGCATATGTTATTGTAGGCCTCATGTAAGTTTTGTAAAGAAGTTTTTAATGTCTATCGTAGTTGGACAATTACGGCAAATTAAAAAGGATAGAAGATACGAATGAGTCTATTAAATTTACCGCGAACGTGTGTAATGTGGAAGATAGGAAAGACTTTTATGGAGGATAACACCGTGATATTTAGCTTGTTTAGACCAGATAATATTCTTTCCGTAGATAGATAGACGGCTTCAGTTTTATTAACATTTAATTTGATTTCCTTTTAGTAAGCCAGAACTCAAGAAGATGAATGTAATTTTAAAGGTACTAGTGTTGAAGAAATTAGTGTTGCGGTGTTGTGAAATGATGGGTGTATCATCAGCATAAAGACTAAGTGTTGTGTAGATATTTGTGGAACATCATTCATGAATAGTGTATGTGGAGCAAGGATAGAGCCTCTGAGGAATTCAAGCAGATATGGCTCTAAGGAAGGAATCGGAGTTATTGACACAGACTACGAAAGAACGGTTAATGAAAAAGGAGCTGATCAGTGTGATTAAATAAGGCGGATAGTCATAATAAATGAGTTTAAATATTAGACCAATAACCCAAACCCTGTCAAAGGCTTTGGCGAAGAAAATGATGCCGATAGAACTCCACACTAATTTGGATTTCTGAAAACTTATTCACCACCCACCACTTTTAACAGTCATTGAAATAACCACGTACTCTGCGTTTTTATACCAAATGTAATGTGTCGTGCGAATGCATGTCTTTTAATTTGTATATTATGCAGCTTACAGCGCTATATATTGATACACTCTAGAACTTTTTTTCTGTTGCCATACCGTTTTCGTTACTTCTTCAAATATCTTCAGTTCAAATTTGAAATCATTCTGACGAGTAAGAGATATATTTTTATATGGAAAAAATAATCGGTAGTATTAGATAAATAATTTTTTTCAACACTATAACATAAACGAATTAAATTTCCATAACTTTCAATAATAAGAAACATTAAAAAAAAAAATTGTATGCATGCAATGAAAAAAATAACGAAATGTGTTGAATAAAAAAGAAAATAAATGTTGATTACTTCCAAGAGTTTATTGAATTTCGTGTCTTAGACTGATTACTGCAGTCTAGACTACAGTTGTATGCAGTCTTCTACTTAGACTACATACAACTACATATTGTTGTGTGCATGTTTAATGTCCGCATTGCATTGTTGTGTGCATTTTTTAATAATTTTTTTATTGGTCATTAACTTAACTTTTTCAATTAAAGGTTAATAATGTGTTTTGAAAGCTGTTTTTCGCTAAAATCCTAACTAGGCCGTGAAACTTTGGAAAGGATTTTAACCATGTTGTCTGAGACAAAGTCAATACACTTGTGATAGAACGTTGCTTTTAGAGCTATTGATGTAAACGTGGAATGTAAATAAAGCCTCCAGCTGGTTAGAGTGGTTTGTAATCTACTGATGGCTATGCTTAAAACTAATCCACAAAACACTATTAGAGATATAGCGTTAATTACGGTTTTCGACGAATGTTAATTATTATAGAATGTCTAATTTTATTAAGAAATGAAACTCACATTATTTTTCAGTAAACATACGAAAATCTCCACTATTAGTTTATATTTTAATTTTTAGAACTTTCTAAATTCACAAATGGTATTCCATTTATCCATGAAAATTTCAAACGATTTTAGAAAGAAATCTTACGTTTAATAATAACAAAAGTGAAATCAGTTAAAATGCATTTACGACATTGAATAATTTTCCATTTAAATCAAGTACAAATTATTTCCAGATAAAAAGGAATTATGTAGTGGACTTTAAAAAAGCACTGACTTTTGTAAATATTTGACATATCATATTTAAAACCATTAAATTAAAGCAAATAATATTTCTTCAAAATATATTTAAATATTGTAATTTTCTTATTATACACTCATGTCCATAAATTAAGGATAATGAAGTTCAGGCAAAGAAAGAGACAGAAGCAAAACAAATTTGACTTATTTGTAAAGTCTATTTATTAAACAAAAGGTAAAGAGCAAAAATGATGCTATATGTTTGACATAATTAATAAAAATTCCGATTTTTACTCCCTGGAGCAAATTTCAAAAAAAAAAAACTTATTTACAAAAACAGTATAACATGGTTAGTATGACGGTTAATATGGAGTATGTATCCCGGACGATGCAATACAGGCCTTACAACGGCCTTACAATCTGATCTTAGGGAATATTACACCACTCATCAAGCAATGCCCTACGAAGTTCCGGTTGACAGGTGGGAAGGGGTTGACGGGCTGCAATTCGTCGGCCAAGCATATCCCACACATGCTCTATTGGATTCAAGTCCGGTGAGTATGCTGGCCAATCCATACGGGTGATATCATCTATTGAAGGCATTCGTCTACAATGTTTGCACGTTGAGGACGGGCGTAGTCATCCATAAACAGAAATTCAGCCCCCATGGCGCCCCGAAACAAACGTACATGTTGTTCCAGAATGAATAGA
This sequence comes from Caerostris extrusa, assembly GCA_021605095.1. Lineage (NCBI taxonomy): Eukaryota > Metazoa > Arthropoda > Arachnida > Araneae > Araneidae > Caerostris > Caerostris extrusa. Next base: position 9,237 of record BPLR01019437.1, read on the forward strand.
TGTGGCCCGGTAGATGTGGCGTGTCATCGTTACACTCTGAACATGCAGGTCAGTTCTGGAACCATGAATAATTCCTCCCCTAACGAGCCATCCTGCACCACCGTAATGGTGTCGTTCAATGGTGTTCTCTTGGTGGTAACGGGTACCTGGCGCTCTCCATATGAAAGTCCGGCGAGAATCAGACTGCAAACTAAACCTGGACTCGTCGGAAAACATCACACCAAACCACTCTTGCGGTGTCCACAATGCATGCTCTCTACTCCAGGTTAATCGCAGGCGACAGTGAGTTGCGGTAAGTGGAACACATCTGACAGGCCTACGAGCATATAGACCAATGTGCCCTAAGCGTCTGTACACGGTCTGCCTTGAAACTGTCGTACCGGTAGCTGAAGAGAGCTGACGAGACAGGTCTGATGCTGTGCTCCGTCTGTTTCTTTTGGCAGTAACTGCTAAATACCAGTCCTCATTCGGCGTTGTAACTCGGGGGCGACCTGTGCTGTAACATCTACTCACATTACCATCCTCTTGGAATCGTTGCCAAAGCCTGGAAATGACATTCTGGGCGATTCCAAGTTCCTCGGATACTTCCAGCTGGGTACGTCCACATTCCAGTGGTCCGATAATTCTACCACGTAAAAAATTATCCAAATGCTTCCTTTGTGCCATAACTATGCGGTTATTACACTGAAAGGCTTTTAAAGCGCTTGTGAACAATTTTACTTCTTTGCCACCATTCCTTATATACCCCTCTCTTACACTCTCGTCATTGTGACGTACTATCCGCGCCATCTGGTGGTTTCCTGTAATTTGCATATTCTTCTTCAAGATGTGTTTGATAATTCTACAGGTGAAATTTTTATTTAGAGTTCAATTTCTGTGTGATTCTGAATTATCCTTAATTTATGGACATGAGTGTATATTAAATATATTTTTAAGTTTCAATATGTAATGATAATTACTATTGCTTTTGCATATAATTCGGCCAAATTTTAAAGTGATTCATTAACATTTTGTAACTTAAGCAAACCTTTTTATATAGCATTTCTGCATTTTCTATTTATGATGCATTTTCTACAATAAACCAAAAGTCAAAAAGTCGTCAAAATTTAAGGCATTACTTTATTTGTTGAATATGATATTTAAACAAGCTAATGGAATACAATTAATACATGCAATTAATTTCAACCAAATAATTATAATTGCAAAAGCAAGGACCTCAGCTTTAACTGGGGTATTTAAAATCTTCTGAAAGTAATCATATATTGCAGTATTCAATATTTCAACACACCCATGTTACTTTTTCAACATTAGTCTACAGTGAGATCATATACAGTTTAATTTAATAAACAATCTTTATATTGGCCATCAGCTCGCAATAACAAAATATTAAATATTACAATTGAAGGATATTTATTGAAATACATGTTCAATTCACTCATTCTCTAATAATATCAGTATTGCTGGAATCAGAATTTTCTTTAATTATCAGAATTATCTTAGAATTATGATGTAGCAGCTTTTGCTGCTAATATTTGTTTTCTGTTTCTAGAACAATGTAGTCTCATAGGTCCATCTACTCTAAAATGTAGGCCCATATACAGTTTTTTTCTGATCCCAATAATCTCAAAATGAAAAAAAAAAAAAAAGATACTTCATTTTTTTTAAAAATCTGCTGTTATATTCCTCTATTACTATATTCCCTAGTTATGTACTAAAAGTATCAGTAACAATTTTGACATTGTCTTAGAATTTTCAACAAGAAAAGGAGCATGAGGTCAAAATAATCGTGCTGTTGTTGTTTCTTATCGCACTTGGTAAATAGTTACATCTAGACCAAGTCCAAGAACCCGCGTGGTCTCACGGAAGAAGGGAAATGGGAGGGGGGCAACTTTTGTTGCGATGGTGCACCCGTAGGTAGAAGTTTGACTAGTTTGTTTGGCAGTGCCTTCCAGGGGGAATTTTATGGAAACTACACCGGATTTGCGTATAGTATGGGGTAAAACCGGAAAACACCCGCCTGGTAGTCCGACTAATGATGGGGCCTGAATGGCCGGGTGTCAGCGCTCTGGCACTCGGTGCCACAGGTTTCGAGTTCGAGTCCCGGATGGGCCATGGATGTTTGTAGTGGTTCGGAATCCACTTTAAGCCGTAGGTCCCGGTCTCATATGACTGTAGAGTGTCACAGAGCCCGCCCAATCAGACTTTTCACCCACATCATTCCCGAACTGTAGAGGGGTAACTCAGCTTTAAGCGCAGTGGTGTGGTGCGGTGTAGTAGTAGTAGTAGTCCGACTAACGAGGCAAGATGCTGAACATCACAAACGCCATCGAGTCTCCTCTGTTTTTTGAAAGAGAATCTACAACAATGGTGGATTGAACAGCGGATTGAACCTCCGCCCTAATGCTCAGCAGCGGCGCGTTGCCACTGAGCCTCGGGACAAAATGACAGTTATGTGCGGGATTACTCCTGTATCATATCAGGCAGGTGCCGCCTTGTAAAAAAGAGACTTTGAAAAAGGTAGAGTAGAGGACAAAAAAAAAATCGTAACACAAAAATCAGAATACAATCTGTATCAATTTGCTGGAGCAAATGAAGCTGGAGCAATTGTTTTTTAACAGCCTTTGATTTGTAGATCATAGTCACACGAAGACAGATATCTGATCGATCAAACTCATTTTTAAAAAAATGCGGAAACATAAAATCTGAAAGCAGATCTTAAACCTGGATGGGAGAAATATGATATTTCGCCTCATAATAAATACAGTGCCATAACTCAATGTCGAACTTTTGACCAAAAATGAAAATAAAGTATCTCTCCCGAAAGTTGCGGCTTTATCCTCTCTTGCTTTCTAAAAATACGATATAAAGAGAGGTGAAAGTCTTTACTTATAGTACTTACTCTTATACCATGAGATGCACCTGAAATTCTCTTACAGGTTTCCGGTTATTTGAACGTGATCAGAGAACTAAATTGTTGCATTAGCCATGTCTTGTCCTTTTGTAAAGTTTCTGAAAATGAAAATGATCGCTAATAATAGTTGTGCAGAAAAAATTGCTCTTAATTTAAAAATTCGTTTCCATATTTTTTCCAAAAAAAAAAAATCTCAGGTATATAAATTTGATATTCATATGCTTACTCATATATATGCTATTAGGTCTCTTCTTATGCGATTGTGAAATTGTGCCGTATGTATTTCGGCTTGTCTGTTTGTCCAAGAGCAAGAAAATATTTGGTTTGTAGTTAGACTAAGCATTTGTCTGTCCTTGGACAATTTTGTACATATTGGCTTGTTTAAAAATTTCTCGTATAAAAGGTCTCCAAAAATAGTATGATTCTAAAAGTTTTCTCGGTGTAATAAAAACACTTTTCTATATTTTTTCCAAACAAAAAATCTTAAGTATATAAATCTTTATATTCATATGCATACTCATATATATGCTGTTAGACCTCTTCTTATGCGATTTTGAAATTGTGTCATTGTTCCCCTGACATAAAATATTAAATGACTGATCTTGACTTCGAAATAATGATATTACCTGCATAGAACATCGTTTGAATCATCCAGAAACTTTCATTAATTATTGGATAATATTTCTATATAACCAACGCCACAAAGAAGCGCATAAATTTACGCTTTCAACAAAAAAAATTAATTGTTAGTGAAGCCTTTTTAATTGAAACAATTTAAATATTTTTAACCGCGTTTGAATTTATTGTCATCTTCTGAATGAAATGGAGAAAAGATAGATAGATAGATGTGGCCTGTCATCGTTACACTCTGTTCATGCAGGTCAGTTCTGGAACCAAGAACAATTCCTCCCCAAACTAGCCATCCTGCACCACCGTAACGGTGTCGTTCAATGGTGTTCTCTTGGTGGTAACGGGTACCTGGCGCTCTCCATATGAAAGTCCGGCGAGAATCAGACTGCAAACTAAACCTGGACTCGTCGGAAAACGTCACACAAGACCACTCTTGCGGTGTCCACAATGCATGCTCTCTACTTAAGGTTAATCCCAGGCGACAGTGAGTTGCGGTAAGTGGAACACATCTGACAGGTCTATGAGCATATAGACCAATGTGCCCTAAGCGTCTGTACACGGTCTGTCTTGAAACTGTCGTATCGGTAGCTGAAGAGAGCTGACGAGACAGGTCTGATGCTGTGCTCCGTCTGTTTCTTTTGGCAGTAACTGCTAAATACCAGTCCTCATTCGGCGTTGTAACTCGGGGGCGACCTGTGCTCTAACTTCTACTCACATTACCATCATCTTGGAATCGTTGCCAAAGCCTGGAGATGACACTCTGGGCGATTCCAAGTTCCTCGGATACTTCCAGCTGGGTACGTCCACATTCCAGTCGTCCGATAATTCTACCACGTAAAAATCATCCAAATCTTCCTTTGTGCCATAACTATGCGGTTATTGCACTGAAAGGCTTTTAAAGCGCTTGTGAACAATTTTACTTCTTTGCCACCATTCCGTATATACCCCTCTCTTACACTCTCGTCATTGTGACGTACTATCCGCGCCATCTGGTGGTTTCCTGTAATTTGCATATTCTTCTTCGAGATGTGTGTGATAATTCTACAGGTGAAATTTTTTATTTTAGAGTTCAATTTCTGTGTGATTCTGAATGATCCTTAATTTATGGACATGAGTGTACATATACATTCGATTCTAGATACATATTCATGTATATCAAAATTTATAAATAGATAAATTTAGTTTTAATTATATTACCCTGCTATTTAAATGACGGTATTTTTTCAAAAACAAAGCATTATTATAAATTTTAAAAATATGTTTACTTTCAAAAATCACTGATTTTTACATAAATCAAATCACAGTATTTAGTGTGTATCGCGAAAATTTATTTAGAAATAAAATTGGTATACACTACATTTATGTGTGTAATATAAATTAACTATTTTATGATTATTTTATAGCTGAAATAATTTAGAGACATAAGTTTAATATCACAATCTTGTTAGTCACCTACACCCTCGAAATCTAAAACTGCTGTAGATTATTTTTTCTTTTCAATTCTAAATAAACTTTCTTGAAAGATAACCAAAACAAAACAAAAAAATATTTATCTCCTTCCTTACTAAAGTAAAAGATTCATTTTAAAGAAGATCCAACGGAGTTATCCTGTAACCATGAATACGCCCAAGATGTTGTCCTCAACTGTGAGAACAGCCTCTCTAGGGACTAAACTGTCCTTTCGGGTCAATGATTCTCAGAGAAAAGATCTCAAAAGGATACCCAGTGACAAGTTGTAGGACATCTTTTACGCCCTAGAGGAAAAAAGAGATATCAACTCAAATATTTCAGACATTTTTGTGACGTGAAACTGTCATCAATGAACTGTTTTAAGAATTTCAAATAATTCTGGATCATTTATAATTTCTATAAGCGGAATCTAAGTCAGATAAGCAAGCAATATATTTTTTTAGCGAAAAGGAAGCTCAGTAAAGTATTTAAAGATTTTTTCAGGATTTCTGAAAATGTAATATTTAAATATTTGAGATTTATATTAAAATTATATAAGATTCTTTTCATATATTTCTGAAGTATAATGAATGTCATTTCTGAATTTAACATGAACTAAAAGTTTATACATGTATAGAATTAATTTTTTATGTTCTTTTGATTTTTAAGTAAAAAAAATTCAAAAATTAAACAAAATTAATAAATTAAGTACACAAGTACAAGTTGAGTGTACTCTTGGTTACCGGATAACTCCGTTGGATCATATTTAAAATGAATCTTTTACTTTAGTAAGAAAAGTGATAAATATTTTTTTCTTTTGCTTTGATTATCTTTCAAGAAAATTTATTTAGACAAAAATTACAAAAAAATATTCAAAAATTATACAAAAATTAAACAACCATTAGAATTTATTTATTCATTTGCATTAACAAGAACATTTTTAATGCACTTTATCGAACCATTTCTATTTACCATTTAAATTTATTTTTAATAAGTAAATATTGTTTACCAGATAATATTAACATTTTTTTACATATTTCATTGATAGTATTTTTAAAATTATGCAATATCTTTATATAAACATATTCAATAAATAATGTATCTGCTAATTTTATATAGAAATCATTTGTTAACTTATAAGTAGTACAATAGTTAATTTGAAAAATTAACTTACTAAACAATTAAAATTTAACAATGCACATAATTATTTGTTATGCAGGAATGTAATTGTATATAATAAAATGATCTTGGAAAATTTAACTCAAAAGTTAGTTTTAAGCTTGAATCTAAACCAGTAAGGAGTATCCTCCGATAAAATAAATGTTTAGTTTTTATATGAAAATTTCAGACATTACCACTGAGTTACGTTATAACCTAGTTCCGGAGAAATAGAAAAGTCATTTTATGTATCCTTAATGCACACTGACGCTTTTCCCTGGCAATTTTACTTATCATAATTCGATATTGCTTAGCAATAGAATATGCCACAGGGAGCAAACAACTTTAGATTTTTGGTATGGCTTATAAATATACCTGGGATTAATAGATATATTGGTAGAAATAATGGGATAGAGTTTAGGTAGAAACCTCTTTAAGTACTTATTTATTCTAACTTGAGTATGTCTAAATGATCTAGATTAATGGGAACAAATCCTTGACCATTGTGTAAATATCCTTTGATATTATTATGGATTTTAATGCCTGTCAGCATAAAAGAGCAGCAATAAACTGGAACCTTGAGGATCTCTGAATTTAGCGAAGAGGCCGACTTGCTAAATCATTAAATTTAAATCTTATTGCACATTTATGGGATCACCTAGGGAAACACCTATATATCCTTTCAAAATTATTAAATAAACTATGAAGTAAATATAAACTGTACTTCAGGCATTCCTGCATTTGAATTAAACTGATATCTGAAATAACTAAATCAAATGGTCATTTAAAGCTTGAAATTACAATACTGTATTGTAAAATAGAAAACTATACAAAAAAAAAAAAGTCATATTGTACCACCATCTTTTTTTTTTTTTCATTAGTAAACATTTTATACTTAAATAACTTATTACATTAATGACACTTGCTATAAACTTTATGTGAATATGCTGTTTTGTTACTTAAAATAATTTTCCGTCACTTTAAAGACCAAACATATAATTGAAATAAAATTTAATGAACCAGTCTTTATAAATTAGTTCCTTTACTAGGAAAGCAACGAATAAATATACTTAAATTAAATATTTGTACTGAAATAAAAAAAAAATATTAATCGCATTTTCAATTGCAATCACATCAAAGAAATTCTTGATAATGTTCATTACCAAGAAAATGTATTAACATTCTTGAGAATACAATGCATTTAAAAGTTTATAGTTCAACAGCAATTACGTTCATTTCTTAAGAAAATTATTTAATCACCTCTGTTCATTCGTTTTGAATACGCACTTCCAATATGTGAAAGTGGCAATTACTTCTTTTCAAAATACTTTTCTGCCTCTTTTTATAGTCAAGTGCATAAATTAATTAATCTAATTGAATTGTCGCAGAAAACTAAATGTATTTCTAGACATTTGTTGAATAACATGACTAAACGATTAAAGAGTGTCTGTTGAATTATAAATAGGCTGTTAATTAATTTCTAGAATAACGTATACTTAATGAATATAAATTCATCCTCTGTGTTGGCTTCGCTTACTATGAAATTACAATTAGTTACAATTTAAGACAAGATTTTTTTGGTATTTTATGTCTTTCACACATGCAAAAAAATTTTTTTAAATAATATTCTTTAAATATACCAAAATTAAATTATATCTATGCTGAGAAAAGTTTCAAAACTCGCTCTAAGATAAATATAGCTTCTTTTTTATTGCTTTAACATGCGATGAAATATTCATACTGGTCATAGAGAGTCAAGCCTTTTTGTCTGCAGTACTTTGCATTCTGAATAAGGCTATCCAAAACACCATCATGCTTCTAACCTAAGTTTGAAACTTCTGAACATCTCGCTAAAAAGCCTAACTGTGTTCAAAATGAATATCTTAGTAGAAAGTGTCACAGATACATGAAAAAAAATTTATTTGGTTAACATCTTAAGGATATTTTAAAAAAACTTCGATTCTCCATTTAAGGATTTAAATGTATGCAAAAGCTAAATCTTGTTATTCATATAAATAGACATAATAAGTGATACTTTATTCAATATTTCTATAGTATAGTATTTGCAAAATTTTTTTCTTTCTAATGCAGCTGGCAAACACTTAGACAGTTTGGTCTCGAATGCCTTAAGGCAAGCGTTGCACAGATGTTACTCACTTTGCATTACCCAGGGGCGCATGTAACTTGAAGACAAGATACGGACGCGGAGTAACAATGCCCCCTCAACGCTCTACGATCATATTAGACCGGGCCCTACGGTTTAAAGTGGATTCAGAACCACTACAAACTCCATGGCACCGCCGGGATTCGAACCCGAAACCTGTATTATCGATTGCCAGAGCGCTAGCCACTCGGCCATTCAGGCCCGTATTTGCATAGTTTACTATATAATATTTCCATATATTTTACACTATAGTGTTTATATAGTTTGCAGTATAATATACCGAAATTTTTTTTTATTTTTGTCTCAACGATACGCTATGTAAAGAATTATCCAATTCTGCTTTTTTTTAATATCTCCTCCTCTACTTCATCACCATACAAAATTTTTATTGCAAACTAGAATCCAATAGATGTCTACTATATATATGAAAATCAAAAATGTTACACAAAACAACATTGAGAAATGCCACTCTTTAAAAAACTAACATGTTTGATTTTATTTGATCCTTTTATGTTATGAAAGTGAATCTATTAATAATAACACATTGCAAAGTCTTTGAAATTTGAAGATCTAAAAACAACATAGCAACAGCATCAAATAATATAATTTCTTGTATTTTGCTTTGGCCTTTTATTGACTATAAATAAAAAAGCTATGCTAAGTTTCTTCTGTTTTTAACAGTCGTCTGTAATTTCGTAAAAAATACATCATTAATATTTTTTTAATTTCTTTCTGTAAATAAAAGCCATGCATTTTTGTAAAATTTTATTGAGTCTTTATGCATAGTGCAGTTAAGATTTGTCAATATTAAATTAAGTCTACTAAATAAATTTTCTAGAAATATCTACAGCAAAAGATTTTAAAATTGAACTATTCTTTAAGACTGCAAAATATTATTTGATCGATATCTGCTGAATTCTTAATATCTGAAATTTAACTCAAGGATCATAAGCATAACCAATCTTAAAATATAGGTTGATATTCTTAATGCCATGTTTAGCAATACATATAGAGTGGTGAATGTCCAAAGAATGTTGACGTAATAAATTCGTAATTTATAAGTTTCGATCCATTATTGTTTTTAAAAGAATTATTAATGCATAAATTAATAAATGAAGTAAAAACTTCATCTATTCATCTTAACAAGAAATTAAGCAGAAGAGGATAATTTTAAAATGAAGAAATTGATAAATCAGGCGCAAACATTTAATTAAAGACCAACTGTGCCAATTTCAAAATTGTTTAGATAGAGAAACTTTTAATTAAAAGTCCAACATTTTAAACACCTCCAGAAATAATTTAGTGAATTAAAAAATAGGACTGCAAGTGGCATATGTTCTATGAATTGAGATTTTTGAATTGAAAATTTATCATATTTTAATAACATATTTCAAGATAAACACGCTTATTTACGAAATTTACATTAATTAATTAAATTATAGTTGTTTCTTTGGTAACTCATTATTGTTACACTATATTTTAAACACTAGAATTGTTAAAAATTTTATTTTTAAAGGAAGATTACATTCCTTTTTAATAAACGTAATCAGCTTCCGTTTACTTTGCTCTTTTTATCTTACTATATGTAAATAATTGAATGATTTTGTCTTAATATCTTTAAATAATAAAACTTTTAATAATAAAAATAATTATAAGAGATAAAAGTTTAAAAAGTTTTTTGTAAAGATACATTTTCCCATCTACGTTTTTTCCGACTTACCATGTAAAAGAAAATTTAAGGCTTTATTCTGCTTCTTTCTCATGCACACACTCACAGATTATATTTATGTACTAGTCAATTTTTTAAAGCCATTTGAAATTTCCTTGGAGATGCTTTAATAAATGAAAACGGTTCATTTGTATTAACTTAATTCTATTCTATTACTCAAAATCAAATGTTTTAAAGCTCTGGTTCTTTTTTTTCCTATTGTGAATTCAATTCTATTTAAATCATCAAGCATTTCACACCAAATAAAGTATTGGATCAAAACCTGGCAAACTTTCAGAAGTGCTTTAGAAAATGTGTGCCCTTTGATATACTGCGACAAAGTACAGAAGTAAGAATATTGAACAAAAGATTTCAAATCTAAAAGAAAAAAATATTCTAAAATTTCCTCTTAAGTAAACACGAAAAGTTTTTTGAAGCATATCTTTCAGGTAGTAAAAGAAAACGGAACTGAACATTGAAAACTGATTTGAAACAACAACTGCTACATGCAGAAAATACCTTTTTCTGAGGGGAAAATGTCCAACCAAATTTTTATAAACATAGACATTGAGATCAGTTGGCGGAAATGTAAATACCTTTCATATTGAACCATATATTTGGATACGCAGAATATCATTAGTACAAAAGCGGGCAAAAAGTATTCCTGTCCTTGTTACAGAATAAAAAGATCTTGTAACCCATATAGAACAAACAAAACCTTCGAAAGTTCTGCAACAAAAAAAAAAGGTAAATTACAGAGGGTTTTTTTTTTATTTTTGGATAGAAAGCAAATATACCAATCTACGTTTACGCAGATGAAATTACTGTCCTCTTTTTGTATACCGAGTTTTCTTTCTTATCTACTTTGCTCGCATGCCGAGATAGGATGGAGTAAGCAATAAATTGGAGATCGCTTCTATAAATTAGAATCCGTCGTTTTTCTTTCGAATCAATAAATCTAACTTTAACAAATATTTAAATAAAACGTAGAAAGACTTTCCTCGAAATAAACTCAGCTCTTGCCGAAAACAAATTAAAATATCTAATTGAAAAAAGATTGGAAATTGAATCTCTTTTATATAACGAACTATGTTTATTCCCCAGTAGCCAAAAGGAATGTGTTTCCTCAAATTTGAAATAGTAATGAAATACTATCCTATCAAGTATTTAATTATCTTCAATAAATTATTTAATTCTGTTTCTTGCTATAAACATTGAAAATAATTTTTAGACATTTTAGTTACGATAACTACCAGATACATAACATAAAGCAGTTTTTGTAACATTTTATTGTAAAATATTTTACTATTAGAATGAAAACATTTCAGAATAGTAAATTTTTTCCATCGTACATTCGTCTGCTTTTACTTATATTAGAATTAATTTTTTTTTTCATATCAGTTACTTTAGAAATGATATATAATCTAAAATAAAAATAGATTTTTAATTTACCAATTTCTTAGATATTTTTTGGTACCAAAAAAAATTATAATGAGAAGAATTATTAAAAATGAAACCAAGATTATAAAATTTGCAAATATTAGCCTTTCTTTAAATTTATTAAGTTACGCATTTTCCCGAAATTAATATACAACTTTAGAATGGATAGTAATTTGAGAGAAATAGAAAAATAAACGAGTGTTATTTAGGTAATCTAATGTAATTATCAAATTTTAAGCTTTAACAAATATGATATTTAAAATGTACATTTGTTGTATTAATAATATACTAAAAAATGGTATGGGATATAGTCCTCTGTTTACATTAAAAATCATACTCGCTTTATGACTACATTTTTGCTACTTTTCAAAATCTTTAACCATAATGGTATGTGAATCAAACCTAAATAATAGATGGAAGAACTCTATTGATAGTAATTTCAGCCACAGAGCTTAGTCGAAGAGAATTCTGTGAAAGGCACTGATCCACATTGGGATGTTAAACTAACTGTTTAAACTAAATGTTTCATTTGTAACGAAAATTGAAAATGTATATTATGGCAATATGCCTTACAATTAAGAAATAATGCATGCATTGAAACATCGCATAAATTTTTTATTAAGTAATACGAATACATGATGGCGATGATAATGTGTTCATTTCAGTGAAAATCAAACAGAATCCAAACCTGTATCAGAATACCGGAAACCTTGTAATAAGAATACAATGTCAGACTGCAATTTATAATGTACTAGTTCTGTTATTCAAAATATTTCATAAAGTTCATCTATATTTATTTTTTTAGAAGTTATTGTTTTTATGTTTATATACTACAATGTATTGGAACTTATAGTCAATTTGAGTCTGTTATACTTTAAATTAAAATATTTATAGATAAAAACAAGCAACAGTAATCTTTCTGGATTTCAGTCAGTGATATTCTTGGTATTTTTAAAAGTATTTATAATTACTATATCGCACCATACGTTCCTTTCTCCCCTCTAGTGGCAGGATATTCCAATCAAAGATTTACCGTATCCATTCATGGCATAGACACTAAAGCTTTCGGTTCGGTATCGTTTGACGATATTTAAACCAAGTACCCTTGGAAAACAAATATGCTATCCTCCCAGACTATATATATTCATACATATATTATATTATATTTTTATATATATATATATTATAAGGAACATATTATATATATTATAAGGAACATTATTATATATATATTCATAGATATTTACCCCCACAAAAAAATTGTCATTATTATAATCTGTTTGAGTTGAAGTAAGTGCTTGCCTACAGCGGTTACAATAAATAATTGACTTAGCATTTGGAAAAACTTGGTTTTCGACTTTAAACTTTTTCGAAAGAAATATCGAAAAAAAATACTGAAAGTATGTAGTAAAAACAATCTATACTTACTAGCAATCAATAAATCGAAAAAGACTGATAAATGTGAAAACAGTAATAAAACTATTGCAGTACAGTTGATCGAATTTCAGAAGATAGTGAGAAAGAGAATCCTAGGTATAACATTGATAAGAAAACTTATGATGAATGACCTTGCTTGGACATCCAATTTTATCTACGTTAGGGATGTCGTGTTTGCTGAGATAGAAAAAAAAATCACGAATAAGCAACCTACTCATATTGGCTTTCCTAAGCTTTTTTTTTTTTCACTATAATTGGCAATTAGAAATTAAAATCTATTTCAATTGTAATAAAAGCAAAATAATTTATCATTTGAATTCATTATATTTATCTATTATTTAATATAAAATACGCAAAAATATTGTAATAAGTAAACGTACAATCGATAGAGAAACTAATACATATTTTTAAATTCAAATTAGGAATTGTAACGTTACAAAAAGGTTGAAAAATCGTTATTGTTTTTCCATTTGTTGAGAAATGTTAAAGAATTTACTAACATAAACCTTTGTAAACTAGAAATTCGAATGTTTTGAATTAACAAAAAATATGATTAATTTTAATGATCTATGATGATGACAATTCCTTTATAAAATGTCAATAACATTTTTGTGAAATTTATTATGAAACATATAATTAATTAAGTTTAATTTTAGCTTGAAAAATATTTACGTGAAAGAAATATTTTATTAAATTTCTTACAATTTGTGAAAAAGTAAATTTCTAAAAACAACATTTTTGCTGAGCATTATGATTGGTAATTATACATATTACCAATCATGTTGCTCAGTAAAATTCAAAATAGCTATAAAATCCCGGTCCTAATTCACATTCTATGAATACATAAATGTTTCTACATAATACACACACACACACACACACACATATATATGTATATATATATATATATATATATATATATATATATATATGCACATTATATATATATATACATTATATATATATATCTATATAATATAGAAAGAAAATACAGAAGTTTGATATAAGAGTATAAGAAATATAAACTTTAATAAATTATTAAATTCAAGGCCAAGAATAGCTTAAGAACTCAATATAATCCAGGACCAATCCCTTGATAAAATAATCAAGTTCAGTATTATAAATCATTAGATCTAAACTGTAGTGTTAGCGGTTTTGCTCAATAAATTTATTTTTGAACTATATTTTCTAAAACGTTTGAAGTTTTTGCTACAAGGAACAATAATATGAATTGGGGCTCAGCCTTTTCTTACTAAGATTTCCTTGATAACTTTTTTGATGAGTTCGAAAGATCCATCCCAGTAATTTTTCAAATATTTAAAAGGTTATTGATGTATAGTATCTTAATAATCAGAAAACTCAAATAAAAAATAAACTAAATACTAGAGCAGGGGTGGCCAACTCACGGCCGCCTTGAATATTTTTCCGACCAATGAGATTTATCACACTTTAACAAAATATATTAATATGTGCATCCATATATTCAAAAATTAATTGTCAAAATTAAGAGAAAAAATTAACTTTAATTTTAAAATAATATTATATATAGATCAACTGGTTATAAATAGATTAACTGGTTCCTTGAAACTAATGATTTACTTTGTAACGAACAAGGTGGGCTTCACAGAAATAGGTCTACTGCTGATCATGTGGCTCATTTGAACCAAGTGGCTAAGGATTCTCTTGATAAAAAGGAACTGATGACAGCAGTCTATCTATATAGACTTTAAATCGGCTTATGACTCGTCTGGAGAGAGAAAATGATCCAAAAGCTTAAAGTAATTGAAGTGGAAGGTAACATGTTAAAATGGAAACATCATATTGATGGTGTGATCAAGAAGGTTGAAAACAGCCTTCATATCCTTAAACATCTAGTGGGATGTCTTTGGTAATGCGCCCGAACAACCCTGGAAAACATATAAAACTTTTATTTTGCCTGTTATTATTTACGGTTGTGAAGTCTTAATGATTGCCCCAGAGTACTTGTTTAAGAAATTGGAGTTACTGCAAACCCAGGCACGCAGGTTGATTGTTGGTGCTGTAAAGACTACTCCCATCGACTCAGTGCAGCTTTTGACAAATAGTATGCCCATCAGGACGATTATTGAAGAGAGGGCTCTTGTGCTGTATGAAAAGTTATGAAAATAAACTGTGAATGTTATTATTATATTGTGAATGTTATGAAATAAACTGTGAATGTTATTATTATATTGTGAATGTTATGAAATAAACTGTGAATGTTATTATTATATTGTGAATGTTATGAAAATAAACTGAGGCATCCTAAAACATAATGTGGGTATCTTCAGAGGGGTTTTGACTTGAGGGCAGATCTGGAAATTGACGAGGAAATATTCAGAAATTTTTGAAACCCCGAAATCCCTTGAATCACGTCGAGATAACTACTAATTTGAATCTTGCTCAACCAAATCTTAAAAGTCAGTTACCAAAGGAGAGCTTAAAAATCCTAGCCCTTGAGACCATCCATTCCTGAACCTGAATGATTATATATCTATACAGATGGCTGCTTTTTACTGAACATTCACCAAATGCTGGAGCAGGAATATATTCTTCCATTTTTCTATGTTTCTGTCGGAAAACAAAAAATCGCGTCCGATGAAGACGTAATAGCTATCTGTGTGGTACAACTTGTCCACAGAAACCTTTACAACAAGGTGGTTTTACTGTCGGACTCCAGGGCTGTCACACAAGCTATCAGGTCATATGAAGTACCCTCTTCTAAAAATATCTTAAAATGTCAAACTCTTCTTGAAAGATTGACGATAGAGCGGCTATCGTCCTCTAGTGGATCCCTGGACATTGTGACATTTTAGGTAAAAATTAGGTACATTAGGTCATTTTAGGTACAAATTTGCTGGCTAAGAAGCGCACATGGATAGACAACAGACGAATACTTAAACTCTTTTCATTCCATGAAACTTTCCATCAAAAATCAAATGAGACTTAGATGGAAGGCATTACTCACTACAAGTATCTCCTCGAGGAATTGGAGGAACATTTTGGAACAGGGTATTTCGAACACATCTCGTGGAAAAACTGTCGCGAAATTTAGACTTGCGGAGGCATGACGGTTTGGCAAGCCATCTGCAGAGCATTGTTATTTTTGATAGCCCAAATTGCCCGCTCTGTGAGAAAGGCGAGATCTTGGGCAGGCATCTTATAGGCCTTGAGCGAGAAAGAGGCGATAAGATATTGAAGCGACTGAACTTCGCTGATGAGACATTGACTTTTTCTCATATTGTTTTCTTTTCTTTTGTGTGTTTTACACTGTTTTGATCTGGTAAGTGTTTGTCATTTTTTTTCTTTCCATTGGAAATAAAAACACATTCAATTCTATGTTCTGAATAACTTTCAAATCTATTTTGATTTTACAACAAAAAAAAAAAAAAAATATATGTATAATTTATATATATATTTATCATATAACTCATTTTATCAGACTGACGAGGCGATATTTCTGAATAAAAATATAAAACTAACATGAAACCATAAAAAATAATTTTAGTGTTCATCATTTGAATTTTTTTCTGCATAAATTCAAGTAAAATAAATTTATTCTACAATCAAATATTTTAAAAGAGAACGTAAAACATTTTTTTCTTAAAGACTTTAATTTGAAAATCAGTTTAATAACTAGGCACTGAAAACATTTGTAAAGATGTTGGAGACTAGTTAAATGGGAATATATTTCCAATACAAATGCAAAATTTTTGTTTTTAGAAGGCAATAAAACACGTCTCGGCATTTTAAGAAAATTATGTAAATGTCTGGCTATTAAACATTTAAACATATACAACATCTACATGAAAAGAATGTGTCTGCTTATATATTGCAATATGTAAATATGTTTCTTGTTTTACGAGAAAAGTCATGTACATTAGAAAAGTTTGTTTAAAATTATTGATGAATAATTTGTTACTTCTATTTTTACCAAGGAAGTGGTCATTAAATAAGCATGTTTATGAGTTTTCGTATAATTATATTTTTCTGTCGTGCTGTACTCTACATACACACACACACACATATATATATAGATATAGATATATATATATATATATAGAGAGAGGATGACAAATATAGTGCTTGTAGATTCTGATAAAGAAAATAACAGGATAAATTGAGATAACTTTCTTCCATTACTTCAACAGGAAATTTTCAGCTCCCTTTCATAATATTCAATGATAATAAACAAAATGATATTTATGTGTGGAACATAAGTTTCTTTATAAGAAATTAAAATTAATTTAAACATTTACAGAGACGTGTATCTTTAGATGAATTATAGTACATATCGAACTCTGTAAAATCTAAGGTAGTTGTTTTTAGATATTAGGCAGTAATTATTCTTTATAAAATAAAGAAGAAAAGAAATATATGTGTTTATTCAGATGTGTTATCTTTTGTTTGATATAATGAAAAAAACATCGCATAACTAGTGACTAATTAAATAATTTTCAGTGTTTAGCACATATTAAATGACACCATGAGCCATGAACAATGCATATGATGGCAGATATAATCAAACTATTTGCCTTACCTGCATGTTTGATAGATACTTTTTTTCCTTAAAATTAAATATATTTTTGAAGTATACTCCCTATTTAAACCATGCTTTTCCATGTCTGAATGATGATGTCCTAGTTAATAGATTTTATGAAGTTTTAATTCTACAAAAATGAGTTACTCCATTAATAGAGGCATTGTACATATGTAATTATGGTACAAATAGATAAATCAAGGGTTTCACAATGATCGTTTCGTTTTTCTCAGTAGTAAGAGAAATACTGCACGTGATATCATCTTTTAATTTCAATTTTGTAATGGACCTAATATGTTAGTATGCTCTTTATATTGTCCATTTATAAATATAGATCTCCGTTACAATAACTTTATTAGCATGCTTTTACTTACATTATTTTGAAGTCACAAATACCTGCAGTGGTCTTAAAACATCAACATTGATTGCCATATAATTTTGTTGTCAAATTCTTCATCATAAAATCTTGATTTTTCTGAAAACATTCGTATGCAAAAAATAAAGATTGCTGTTATCAAATGAAATTACTTAAGCATGAATGATTATCTCTTTCATAATTTGTTAAAGAATGGTTTGGTTAAAAGTAAAGACACTTTCTTGGAGGAAAAGATTAAAATTCAATCAAAATTCCACAAAGTTCATTATCTTATTCATTTAATATGCATATTAAATCTTTTATTTCCATATATCATATTATAAAAAGTATGCTGTAAAAAGACGTAAGTATGGACTCCTGAAGCAATTTCTAAATGTGTGACATTGAAATCGGGAAGACATTAGAGATTGATAACTTACTAATTGTAAGCACTTTCATTTTAAATGACAGAATGTTTGAAAATTTGGTTATAATTGGGAAGGATATCGATCTACCGGTATGTGTTTAAGTTTGACCCAAACAGCATCCTGTTAAACAATTAAGGGATGTTAATGCACATTGGTTAAATTTGATGAAGGCAAGATTAAATTAGTCACGTTGTCTGTCAGCAAAATGGTTTCCCTAAAATAAGTGAAGACACTGGAGCAACAAACACTACTCAGCAATCACAATGATACAGCTGCAGATGGAGAACAAATTCTAAAAATATTATAGACATTTGACATCAACTCAACCAATCCTTGAATATTTTAAGATTTAATCTGCTTGAAAAATCAATGTCAAACTGGAAAGTAATTCTTGCTGTACTGCCACCTATGTGTGATGCTGCACGCTACCATTCCTAACTGTGCTAAGAAGAAATTAAGTTGAAACTTGATATAAACCCGGAAGAATGGCGTTGGGCGTGTAGTATAGTAGATCTGTTTAGGACTCTAAATGAGATCTATTACCTGAGACTCTTCTGAAAAGTGTTTCAAGGCAGGCTTCAAACACTAAAGCATGTAAAAACTCTGCAATGGCATGGAGTTTTGTATCAATTCCGTCTTTGGTTGAGACTGAATAGAATAATAATGCATTATGGTAACCACCACAGCACAAAAGTGAACAACTTGAGGACGACAGTTGCAATTCCACCTACGACAGTTGTTGAACACAAAGAAGAAGCTGGGTCTTGAAAAGACTTCATTAAATTAATTTATTTCCATTCCTTTTCAAGTGTTTTGAAACGATATGAATCTCCCTGGTATCTGTATATAATTTTTTTTTTTTAAATTTGTATATTTGAAGGTTATTATTTGTTTTTGTTCTTCAAACAAATATAGCCATTTTCTATGTTTAATTTAAATTAGGATAATATATAGTATTGTTATTCATTTGACTAGTGTATTGCACTCATTTAAATAACGGAATTATAACATTCGTATGTCAATGTATTAAGTTTTTGCTTATTATTATTCAACATTTATTCATGCATTTTTACATACAAACATCGCTCTTTGATGGAATAGAATGTAATCAGAATGATATTTGATAATGTTTTCAGAATAAAGTATATTAAAAAGAAGAATTTATAATGCTGTTGTATAATAGTAAACATGGGTAGTTATCGGCGATTTGATTGTGTCAACTACTACTGCGATCATCGACAGAATTCTCCTAAGATCACAATCTAAGATCTCCTAAGATCCTCAGATTCTAAGAGACAGGGGAAGGGAAGGGAGTTTGGTTGGGAAGGAGGGAAAAGTTAGAGGAAATATGAAAATAAATAAAGCTTCTAGACAATCTTTAAAGTTTAATGTGCGTCATTCACTCAAAATAAGGAATTAATGCGGGGGTTTTTTAAAGGAAAACGTCACTTTTCAAGAAGCTATAATGCATTCACTATTCGTTCTACAGAAAATTTAGTAGAGTAAATTGCAGAAAATGTAATGCTGTTTTAAAATACATCGAGGAAGATGTGTTGAACTTGACCGATTCTGATATATTAAGAAAAAAATTTTAATGCAAAATTTCGTGGTGTTTTAGCCGCTAAAACTTTTTTCGGTGCTTGGTTTTCATGTTGCCACCAATATATACATAAATAATAAAAAACCTCCCATCATTTAGAATATTCAATGTGTTTACTGATTGGACTATAATAATATTAGTGACAAGAAACCATTTTTTTTATCTGTAACAAGAAAGTGTAAAATTGCCATTGGGTTAAAAGAATAAAAGAGTGATTCATATCAGTCCAATAATTCGTTACTTGATGTAAAGGATTTACCAAAAGAAATTCTGTAAGTTATTATGAAAAAAACTGTAAAAATATAAATAAATTTTGTATTGATATTTAAAGTTATCTGCCTCCAAATAAAAGTTAGATACAACTGAGACTGCATTAAAAATAATAAAAAATATACATATACATATGCTGAATTTAACAATTTAGTATAGAATGTAAAGGGGGAATTTATTAGTTATTCACAAAGAAATATAAATTTCAAATTTTAAAGTATTTGATTTACATTTTCTTTTATTAAATTGATTAAATTTTTTTTACAAATAATCCTTTTCTAATCTTCGCCCAAGGATTAATAAGATATAATGGAAGATTAATAAGATATATATAAAGAAGAATATACATATATATATATATATATATATATATATATATATATATATATATATATATCTTATATGAATAATTTCCCTTACGAAAGTTACAGACATTACCTGTCTTACTACACCATTATTAGTAAAATGAATTCGCATTTAAAAGAAAGGGCAAAATTCGGCGCCTTTTTTTCTATCTTGATAACGCAAAGAAATTGTACTGTATTAATGAAATATTTGAAGTATAAAATTATTTATTTGATATTTCTTATTAAAAATTGATCTGATTATTTACTTTATAAACCTGATTTATCGCCCAACGACTTATTCTTAATATCAAAAATTAAAACAAAATATTTCCTCAACAATTGAAAAACTGACAAAAAAATCAGTTAAAGATTTTAAAACATATGTTGCTGTTATACTAATTAGAAAAATATTCAAATGCATAAAACACTTCCATATAAATGTATAACTCACATGATTCATATAATTCTCATGATTCCTATAACTGTATAACTCTCATGATTCATACTCATTGCTTTTACCTCTTTGTAAAAAGTATACGATAGTAATTAGTAAAATTGAAGCGTTTTATTCGCGACTTAATTATATAAATATGCTGTATTACACAGCTAAAATTGCATATCGCCTAATTTAAAGTGAGATTTTAAAAGTGAAACTATCTAAGGAAGTAATTCAATGAAATTTCTGTAGAATGTATCCTTGAAACATTTTAATGAAACTTGTATATTTATGAAGTATCTTAGATGTTCTAAAACAGGGGTGGTCAACCCAAATGATCTTGCGGGCCACTTTGGAAATGCATCATAACTCCGTGGGCCGCATATAAAATATACACCTCCTATTAGATTTAGACTCACAATAGAATTTTTTGGAGTGAAAAACTGAGTTAGTAATTTTGTGTTTACTATTATTCTTACATGCAAACATAGATAATATAATAATAATGATACTAAACGCTCATTGTAAAGAAATATACAATACTAAAAATAAAATATAAAAAATATATAAAGATAAACGAAATAAAAAAAAATTAAATCTTTAAAAAATATTTATTTTATTAGTGCGATATTTGTTTCTCCACTCTTTCACTTAGCTTTTGCTAATCGATCTCAATTTGGATATTTGCATATCATAATTGGTGTTGCAGATTAGTGTCCGTTATGTGTTTTGTGTTTGGTCAATTTTATTTTCAAAAAAACGATTCGCAGGTGTAAGGTGAATCAAAAGAATTAACAACGCGAACTAAGAGTCTGGTTTACTTTGCTATCAACAATCAACTGTACATATCTAGGGATGGTCACTGCATCACTGAGGTCACTTAAAGTGAAACATAGAATCTGTTATATTAGATGTTCCAAGATGTTCGCGCATCATGAGTTCACAGAATATAATTTAATTATTCTGAAAACTCATAACTATAAACTCATAAATAAAACAAGCACTGTCTGTCATATATTAGCAAGAATATTATTTTAAAATCAAAGTTAAGTTTTTTTCTCATAATTTCAACAGTTAATTTTTGAATATATGTAGGCATACATAATGTAATTTTTTAATACATTGGTTTTTACTACTTTGCCCAATATGAAATAAATATATTTTGTAAAAGTGTGATCAATCTCAATGCCGGAAAAATATTCAAGGCGGGCCTCACCCAGCCCGCGGGCCGCAAGGCTGGCCACCGCTGTACTAATTAGAATAATATTACTAATGTACTAATTAGAATAAAATTCAAATGTATAAAAAACTTCAGGATTCATATAAATTTGGCGAAAGGCTAGGAATAGTGGTATAAAGAGGTATGAATTCCAATTTATATATTTTTCACCAGCTCTAATTGGTTCTTAAATAAGAAGCTTTCATGAAAATCATAAAAATAAAAAAGGAATCATATGAAAAAAAAAAAAAAGAAAAGGAATCATAAAAATAAAAACATTCGGTTCTGAATCATAATAATTTATAAAGTAACCATGAGTCATGTACGCAGATGTAATTTTCCAGATGCAGATGCAATTAATTATTTTATGATAATTTCTTGACAAACTATACTATAAACAATCAGCTTAAAGATTAATGTTTTCTGAAAAACAGAACATGTAAAAAAAAGGCATGTTAACTTTTATAGCCCAGTTGTAAAATCATTTTTATCAATTAAAAAAAAAAATCCAAATATTGAATGATTTATCCTTCCAATTCAAATTTCTTTCAACAGCGATCATAAGGTTGTTGGCAAGAAGCCAAACATTCAAAATAGCTAGGCGTATAGTAGGCAAAGTTCATTTCCAGTCATCGTAACATAAACAGACAAAGCAAAAAAAATTCTCTCCCCACAATTCCTGTTAACCAATCAGTAATAGGCTAGAGATTGGAGCAAGTATAAAACCGCAATTCCAAATCTTGATAACGTCAGATTTTGTTCTTTCGTGGAGCTGTTCTGTTGCTTTCTGTTCTGTTGCTGTTCTGTTGCTTTCTGTTCTGTTGCTGTTCTGTTGCTGTTCTGTTGTTTTAATTTAAAACTTGACAATTTTTGTCTGCAAGCTACTTGTGAAGATGTCTATGTTTGAAGATGATGAGAAAGACGTTTTAACTTGTGTTCTCCATGATTTTACAGAACTTTGGGGACAAAAAACCATTGAAGGATACACTAAGCATACCACCCGTCCCCGTACTTGCGCGGTTGTAAAACGGGATTACGATTTGTACTTTAAGGTGCAGTTGCGGGATGCTACCTTTTGCCTGCTGTTTTTATATGATAAAACATCCAAGCTAGTTTTGACGAGAGGAGTCAATATGAAAAATAAAATTGTGGAACAAGTTTCATTTCATTTAACCTATAAAGAATCGAGTGCATTAGCCACTCTTCCGGATAACCAACTTGTAATTGAAATTTCCTATGGATTCCGAGTCCCGTCTTCAGCTGAACCTAAGGAATTAGAAATTCTATTAAAACCGAAACATGTGGCGTATCAACATGGACCACTTGTGAGAAAAAAAAAGTTTTTATTTAGAAAATTGATATTATTGACTTCGGTAAACTCTGTTTCTAACAGATTTTGATTGATATTATTTACTTTTTTTCTACAAATATTTTAAAAACTTATCTGTCACCAAGACAAATGACTTTTCGTGTACGAGTGAAATGTGTTACCATTCTGTGAAAAATTATAGCATGTCTGATTGTGTTAGTTTTATCTTCACTTGTCTTTCAAGGTAAATTTTCCTGTTAATTTGAAATATTACATTTGATTTGGTTTTTTTTTTTTAAATCTATATAAATGTCTGTATAATTTTTATATGTTCTGTTATTACATTAAGTTTGAAAATGAAAATGCAAATTTGGTATGTTAAATATATTATGCGTATTACAGTTAGAAATTTATTTAATGTACATGATGAAAATTGTCAAATAATTTAGCATTATATCAAATTAACAAAACATTCATTTTAATAAGTTTATAGCAGTATACTTGTAGTTTTTATATGTTCTGTTATTACATTCAGTTTGGAAAATAAAATACAAATTTGGTATATTAAATATATTATGGGTATTACAGTTAGAAATTTATTTAATGTACATCATGGTAAATTGTCGAATAATTTAGCATTGTATCAAATTAACAAAACATTCATTTTAATAAGTTTATAATAATATATTTGTAGTTTTTATATGTTCTGTTGTTACATTCAATTTGGAAAAGAAAATACAAATTTGGTATATTAAGTATACAATAATATTATGTGTATTATAGTAATAATAATATTATGTTATTATGTAATATATACAGTAATATTATGTGTATTATACTTAAATTTAAGTACACTAAATTAATAATTAATTATATACGAGTAATTGCACTAAATTATTTGACAATAATTTAAGCTGAAGTATCAAATTAACAAATCATTCATTTTAATAAATTTTTAATTAATCTTTTGAAATTGTCTTCAATCAGTATTATGTTTGTTGTGAATTATGAAATAAATTTCTGGTTTCCTTAGGTCTTGATTAAGTTGTCTACTTTTAGTTATTTGTTGAAGCATTACAATAACATAATTATTTCAACATTTTTAGATTATATTTAGAAATATAATAAAGCACATGCTTCAAAACTTGCAGGCATATAAAAATAAACATGTTTTTACTAGAGTTATCAGTGTTACTTCATAAATATTTTGGGCCAAATTCATCAATTATGTTTTACTTTTTAAATATGTTTCTGTAAAAAATAGAAAATGCTGTTTATTTAAAAAAAACATGATGTTTTAAAGAAACTCTAGAAAACATTGTGTAACAATTGCTTGAAAATTTTTCCAGATTATTCTAGCTGCATGTTGTTCATTAATGACAATTACATAATTTTTAACAGAATTCAGATATATTTATAATATTTCATTCTAAAAGTTGAGAAAAATTTTAAAAATCTTAAATAAAATTAAAAATCTTAAATTAACAAAGAACATCTGGTAAAGATAATGTTCCAACTAGTTTCAACCATCAAAGTGAAAATATTTTTTTATCTACGTAGAAATTTCAGTCAAGTCAAGTATTCTTTTGACTTAATAGAAGTTTTAATTTTTGCAAAGGTTCCACGAAATGAAAAAAAAAAAAGATATTTCTATTATTATAAATTTTTTAAATTATTATTATTATTAACAATTAAATACAAAATAATTTACAAATAACCCCAAGGAAAGTTGATGTTTAAAATACTTTCAGCTATCAATGTAAAAATAATTTTTGCATTTAAATTTTTATATTAAATCCACGAAAAAAAAAATAGTTGTCGATCATTTCTTCTAATAATGGTGTTTTATTATTTAGACAATCTTACATTACTTTACTTTTACTGGTTTTGGATAATGTAATTTTTATTAGTTATCTGAACTTGGAAGGTGAATTATTATGAATAATCCTTGACTGTACCAACCGACTTGAAATATAAACACAACAGATGCTTATGTTGCTGGAATCTTGAAACAAATATAATTGAGAAAACATGCATAGTATAATTTGTTTTGTATTATTTTCTACTATTTTCTAATTAGAAGACAATTTTCAATGTAAGGGAAACATTCCTTATAGACAGATATTCTTAAAAACCTTACAAGAAAAGTTTATGGTAAGGAGATTGGGCACGATAAATATATTATCTGGAAGTCATTTCGTTGGGCTTGAATATAAGACTGCAAACCTGTTTGAGTATACGTTACAAGTTGCACTATGAGGAAGACTATGAGTGCAATGTAGCAGTCCTCCCCCTCTGAGTAAAGCTGAATTTGCTACACATTTGTCATTCTAGTGGTGAATGGCTGTGGGTCAAGAGTTCTTGTCATTTGAAAGCATTACTTTATAACTTTAAATCAGTATTATTATTAAGGTAAAAAAATCAATGGGGGAGATGTTTATAAAGCAGTTCTATGACGATTTTAAAGTTATAAGGTTTTGATTTTCCAATTCATCGAATCTCTTTCAAGTCTCAATTGGTAATAAATACACGATTATGATCAGTTTAAAAAAACTTCGATTTTATCTCAGTGATGAGAAAATACACTTATTGTGGAAACCTGTACCAAAAGCCCTTTTTCCATCAATATATACAGCCCGAGTATTGTGTAAAGTTTTCATAATCGAAGAGTTGGCTAGAGTTCTTTAAGACAAAGGTTGAATGTATTATAAATGAATAGTTTATAATATATATATTTCAATAATTTTATAATTCCCAAAATTATAACAAATGACACAAAATCAACAGGCCAGTGTTTTCTTTAGAAGTTTGAAGTTTAGAATTTGCTTAAGACTTTTCTTTTGCTTTTAACATAAATACAACTAAAAATGATAAGCTCCACATTTTGCACTTCTCCTACATAACAATTGCACAAATTACTGTATTTGAAACAGACTCTAAAAATCTATTTACCAAATTTATCATAAACTGATAATTTTGAAGTAGAAAAAGGGTGTACTGTATTATCTTTTCTTCACATAAACAGAAAATGTCTTCAAGTGACAAGCTTTTAAGAATGATTTGTATTCCTTCCCTTATTTCAATTTTTCGGTAAGCAATTGTTCTTCCAATGGCATTTAGAAATGCTAACTTTCAAGCAAATTAAGAAATTTAGTGAACCTTTTTAGTCGATTCTTTCATACCACATATTAGTTTCTATTTCGGTAGACAATACTAATAATAGTAAAAGTTTCATTCCGTTAAAAAATATTAATAATAGAGTATGCTAATTTAACTTTTCTATATACATTCTGAAAATGAGTCGGAGTAAATGAGATACAAGGAAAAGGGTTTATCATTTTTGGCAAACCCTATGACAGCCAAATAGATACACAACTTGTCTGATAAATTTTATTTTAGTTAATACTTTATATGAGCTATCTTATATTTTATAAAACATTAGATTTGATTTTCCCTTCAGCATAAAAAATTTTTTTGCCAAATTAGTTTAGTTGAAAAAATTAAAATATTAAAAATATATCGCCAAAATTTCTATTTAACTACTTGTAATTCAATTCAGATTATAAAATTTCACCTTATACTAACAAACAAATTTACTTTAACTTAATGGCTTTTTACTATCTTTTTTCTTATTTCGAAGACAAATAAGGCTCGTAATGAGGATCACTTACCTTCAATGGTGAGATTCATTACGGTCTTTCTGTAGAATTCCTATTACAACGAACATGAATTCACCCCATTGAAGACAGGAAGTTCACTTTTCCTGCCAATAAAAGCAACGTCAATTAAGCACCTCAAGACACACAAAAATATCTTAAAGGTTTTCTCAGAGTATTTATTTTTCTTGCGATAGATCAAATAATATTGTATTATTGTTGATTAAAGTTATGTATTAGCTCCGAGATTAATACAAATTTATTTCTAATATTCTTTTTCTGAATGGAACACGAAAATATTTGGAGAATATTAAAAATGAAAAGCTTCGATGAAACCTTAAAAATGGGTTTAGAAAAACGCGTATGCATCATTTTTCTACATAATTTCGCTCGTTCATGTAACAGATTTTGCAAGTGCTTAACAGGGTGTGGTATTTTTCATCAATTTTGATGCAAAATTGGTGAAAAATACCACTTGATTCTTACTTACTACTTACCATTGATTCTTTTGGTAGTCTGTGCAATCTATTACAGAACATTCATTTAGATCTTTATCTTGTTACAACATTGTGACTATTTAATTTACAGTCAATCGGTGCTTTTCCTTCCTTTTAACTCTTCAACAACAAAAATGATTGTCTGTACCATAACTCAACGTTTTTTTTTTTTTTATCAAATAGAGAGGCGTCATACCAGTGTGATCTCTGTGTTATTTATTGACTTTTCAACTCTAATCATATATTATATTTGCTATCGTAACAAAATGCACTATCATACGACACTTTCTTTTGATAATTAAATTCAATAAGATTTATTCTTTCAGATATCAAAAAATATTTTTAACATAACATTCATAGCCGTTTCTTAAATGGGAAGCCATATTTATGCTACTACAAAGTGACCACTAAAATGCTGATGAAAGTGTAATTATTTTTTCAGCCCTTTAGATAAAAATTTTTATGTATTGTGTTCAGCAATGAGTATATATATGTGTGTGTGTGCGTGTATTCCTATTCCGGTAGAAGATAGATTTTTTAAAACTCAGAATAAATTCCGGCAACATTTTAATGTCAGAGTAAGACCCTTTTCTTTCAAACCGGGCAATTAGGTTCTGAATAATTTAGAGATATTCTTGACTTTAAAACGTAGCCGGTATTTTCTCTGAATTTAAATAATTGATTTTTCACTGGAATAGAAACACTCAATCAGTTTTGCTCGTTTCTGAACATCATATGCAGCCATTTTATTCACCAAGGGATGATCTATAGTCAATAAATATAGAATTAATAAAAAAAAGATTTAAACTTCAGTTCTTTCCAAATTCTTCAGCCTTTCAGTGTTCTCAATTGTTTTTCTACATTGTTCTGCCATGTACCTAAAAATGGAAAAAAAAAAAACCTTTTTTAATATATAAGAACCATATCTACTAAATTTAGGATTTTTCCGTCAGATTCCGATAGATAAAAAAATAAATTCTTACTAACAGTAAATTCTTATTTGTATATAAAATGTTATATAATAATTAACATTCGTACATAAATTCTTACTTACTTACAAACAGAAATGCATTTCTTTTTTTGTTCATTTGTAAGAACATGAAAAATTTCGGAAAAAAAAAAAATACATTTCAACCTTTTGGTACTTTTTCAATTCTCACCTAATTTAGAAACTTGAAATCTCCCACCCTTGCTTTGATTTTCTTTTTAAAAGTATCTTATCCTCGACCTTTTCGGTTTCTGTCCCCTTTCACAAACACCCCTTCATTTCCTTTCTTCAAAATAACGATATGATAATAATGATGCCAGACAGACGCTTGCTCTTTTCTGGCTTTGTTTCCGTGCATTAGAAATGACATATTTCGAACAGAACTCAGCAAACAATCTTAGAATGAAATGTTGTCAAGACTTTGTGACACTCGAATATACGTAACTTCTTTGTTCTTCTTCAGCGTATAAAATCCATGATATGCTGTCATTGTTCAAGAAGTGCCTTTCCTTTTGAGTGAATTTCAGAGAGCAATAATTATAGACTTCTCCCATAGTAGCCTGGCATTACATGTCTTAAGATGTTCGTTAGCTACTTTTTTTGCGATGCAAGTATTTTTAGCATAAGATTTTAAAATCCTTTCACACATGCGAAAGTCACAAGTTTGAATTTTCTAATTTGGCACTCAAATTTGACTTTTTGACGCACTCCTTGTTAAATTAAATTATTTGTCAAACTAGAAAAAAAAATATCATGCCATAATTATTGGTACCGAAATAAATTTTGATTTTAAATTAATAATTGATTACCCACAACATTTTCAGTATTTTAATAAGGAACTGCTTCCTATTTTTTAAACATTATTAGCGTTATAAGTTATTTTATGTGAAAGGAAATAGGTATGAAATGGATAAATAATTCTGAAAAATATCTAGTAATGAAAATATCGTTGCAAAAATTAAAAAGTAGAGGGATTATGTCTTATTTTAAGCAGTCTTTTAGAATTATCCTAAAAATTATGATATATATTTTATGTATTTAAAATATATTGTTTTTAATTTTAATGTAAAGTAGCGTTTGATAAATAAACGATAAACAAAATTTTAATTTTAATCATCAATAGCCAATAATAGTACAAATATTTACATCTTTATATATAAATATGAATAACTATGCATGCATTAAAAATACAAGATTCATATGCTACTATTAACGAAAGTAAAAATACTGTATAAACTATGCCAGCAAATAATACGTTATTCCTTGTTTTATTCGTCTTGTTAAGAAATAACACAATATCAAAAGAAAATGAGAAAATTTTGAAGCATTCATAATGAAAAATTTGCTTATTACAATTAATTGATGAATTTTATTAAAATTTTTAAAAATTTCGTGATTTTTTTATTATGCAACAGTTAAAAATATGGTGGTTAAAAATAATGTAAATTCTCTCTTTTAGTTTTTCATTTATAAGAAATATTAACACATGCACAACTGTTATATTCATGTAGACAAATACTATTATTTACGTATGAGCTTCCATCACAAAAACTGGTTGTAATTGGTTCCATCACCTAGATATGAGCAATTGAGACATTACTAACTTTTTGAGCCAGATCTAATTGAAGCCTTCCAAATTCAAGCATGTCGAGGTTCTCAATCTCCACCCATCTGTGAGATTATTCCCTCAATTCATTTGATTTGAAAGTCAGACTCGTTATTTTTTGCAAAGAAACACAACTCTTAGATGAAATTCACGAATAAGAAAATTGACCAGTTTCACGTTTTTCTTAACAATTAACATGCTTCTAAATCAACGTTGATGCTTACGTTGCATTTAAAATTCTTCAACTTATATATAACATCATTTTAAAAATTTTGGTTGTAGCTATTTTTAAGTAATTGTAAAAAACAGGCTTGTAACTTAAGTTTTGGACGCCAGTGAACATTGGACAGAATTATTTAAAAATACGCCAAAGCTACTATAATTTACTCTTTAATGAAAATTAAAATGTAAAAACAATAGACCTAAACAATAAATGCAAAAATCATTTTAAAAATAAAGCCAGGTTAAGTGGCTAAAAATTTGTGCATTATCTCTTCTCCTTGGAAAATTATTTCATGAAAATTCAAGTACTAGAGTAATTTGATGCAAGTTTGGATAAATGCTTAAATGACACTTTTAAGGACAAATAGATGTAAGTAAATGTTGAATTATTTTGCTGTTCCTAAGAAATATTTTAATTTATCACGAATGTTAAGCTAATGGCAATACACATTTATTGCTCCCTTCAAAAGTATGTGTTGGAATTTGTTTGAAACTTCAACATAAAAGTTCATTAACGTATGCGGGACCATTTGTCAGGCGACATCTTTACAGGTAAAATGATTGAAAGGTTCTTTATTAAAATTTTGAGTGTTTAAGTATATTTATGTTTCTGATTTGTTTAACATGTGTTATATTAACATTTATATTGTTTCGATAAATTGAACTCAAGGATGGACAGATTTATTAAAACATATGGGTGAAAATATTGACTGTAACATGAAAGCTGGCATCACGTTAAAAAATGTTTTTTTCGGTATGATATTTTTATTTCATATTTATATAAAATTTGTATGGTATGCATGCAGGTTGAAGAATTTCATATTGTAGCATACACTGGTCAATGTATTAGAAATTCGGAATCTTTTCGGAGTTCTTTGGGCACGGATAGCAGAAGTTACGCTGTTTTTGTATAAATATTTCAAGGTTCTGTAATTCATTTAAATCCGAGAATACAATATGTATTGACTGCACATTCATTAAAATCTTGTAAAATGAGTTTCCTTGATGTGCCTTTTTAGCGTATTCAAAAAGTTTTCTATATGAATAAAATTCGCCTGATAATGCTAAGGAATTTTTATAATTATCGAATATTTGTGAAACAATTATTACTATCTAACATTTTGTGAAACACTCTCAACTATTGCAGTCATAATGAATGATATATTTTGTGCATATGAGAGATCGTTACCTTCAGAGTGATGCTAACAACACTGATAGAATGAACCTATTCTGACAGGATGTCCATGAATTGCAGGGTTGATAACCTTTCTTAAAGGATCATTACAGAACTAATTCCAAGTCAGCAGAACATACCACATTTCATAATACTCCCACCAGATCTTTGATTTGTGGAAACAAGACAAAAGTTATTCCTGGCTTCATGAGATTCTAGCCAAAATCTTCCATATAAGTAAAACAACCATTGACAGTGATAAGCGTGAAAAAGTTTGCAGCATAGTTTCAGAATGTTAAGTTTAAATACAAAGCATTTTTCTAAGCGTCAGATGTGTAATTGGGTCTTCTTCTATAATACTGTAAGTTAGTTCATGCATTCCTCGCCGAAGTCAGAAATTTCCTTACAAGCTATGGCCTCCTATTAAACACTTTCAATAATTCTGCATTATTTGAGACAAAATTGAACAGTTTAAAAAAAAAATGACTCACAAAAACTGCCAACAAATCTTATTTGGCTCTTTTTAAATTTAAATTTTTTTGCAAAAATAAAAATTATTGATTGGAATTGTCTAATAAAGGACCCAAATTACTTATTATAATTTAATTTTACTGTTTTTTCAATAAATTTAAACTCGCGTTGGGCAGCTCTACAATTATGAAAAAAAGGTATTCATTTCAGCGACATATAGGATACTATTTGGGAATGAACTATCAATTATATATTTTAATTTCAAGTTTATTTTGATATTCTTGCTAATAATATTTTAATTTGCAGATATATACTTAAAAATGAAAATATTTACATGTGAATTAATTTTTTGTGAGTGGAAAAATCAAAATGTTTGGTTTTAAAATGGCTTAATTGATAAGCATTCGGTTAACACTGTGCTACTTAAATCAACGCTAGTTTGCCCATTAAACCTCCTAGTAGGCATTATTCACAAATTCGCATACGCACATAGTTCAATAGATGTCTATAACTCAATTAAGGAGTACAGTAGAGTAGATATTGTAGGGACCGAAATCATGTTAACCGATAATCATGTGCCAAGACAAAGCTTTACTACTACTAGTATCCTCATAGTATCATAGTTGAGAAATTTAATTCAAGAACATACATTTGCATTTGTATCGGATTCTCAGTCTTAAATTCAAATGTAAATTATGCAAATAATTGTATTTTTCCCATCACGAAAAATAACTATTATAAATTGAGTAAAAAGTATTTTTAACTCATTATTATTCATTTAATTTTTGCTTTTATTTTGTGCAAATATCTTTTTTAACACAACTAATTCGAATTTAGAAAAGCGACAGTCTTGGGAAAACCGCTAGTACTCACTATAACTTGACCGTATCCATTATAAGTTAACAGGCTGCACAAAAATTTAGAAACACCACAACTCTATATTTAAATGGAAAGTGATTTTTGCAATTCTTTAGGAGCAAAATTAAATCTCTTATGTTGTGTCAGAAAGAGAGAAAATAACAATGTAAAAAACGAACCCTGCTTTCAAATTAGTGTGTTCTATGCTAAAGTTTTTATCTGCAAATTCGCAATACTTTATAAAATATGGGATAAAATATATTTATAATAATTGTTACTTTTTTATTAAATTTAATCTGTTTAATGTAGATTCCGAACCATTAACAAACATCCATGACACCGCCAGAATTCGAGCCTGACGCCTGTGGTACCAATGCCCAGATCGCTAGTCAATTGGCCATCAGGCCGCTGTTGTTTTTAAAAATTCAAAACTGAAGAAATTAAGACGCATATGGTTCATATATATAATACACTCATGTCCATAAATTAAGGATAATTCAGAATCACACAGAAATTGAGCTCTAAGAAGAATATGCAAATTACAGGAAACCACCAGATGGCGCGGATAGTACATCACAATGACGAGAGTGTAAGAGAGGGGTATATAAGGAATTGTGGCAAAGAAGTAAAATTGTTCACAAGCGCTTTAAAAGCCTTTTAGGGCAATAACCGCATAGTTATGGCACAAAGGAAGCATTTGGATGATTTTACGTGGTAGAATTATCGGACGACTGGAATGTGGACGTACCCAGCTGGAAGTATCCGAGGAACTTGGAATCGCCCAGAGTGTCATCTCCAGGCTTTGGCAACGATTCCAAGATGATGGTAATGAGAGTAGATGTTACAGCACAGGTCGCCCCCGAGTTACAACGCCGAATGAGGACCGGTATTTAACAGTTACTGCCAAAAGAAACAGACGGAGCACAGCATCAGACATGTCTCGTCAGCTCTCTTCAGCTACCGTACGACAGTTTCAAGGCAGACCGTGTACAGACGCTTAGGGCACATTGGTCTATATGCTCGTAGGCCTGTCAGATGTGTTCCACTTACCGCAACTCACTGTCACCTGCGATTAACCTGGAGTAGAGAACATGCATTGTGGACACCGCAACAGTGGTCTTGTGTGATGTTTTCCGACGAGTCCAGGTTTAGTTTGCAGTCTGATTCTCGCCGGACTTTCATATGGAGAGAGCCAGGTACCCGTTACCACTAAGAGAACACCATTGAACGACACCGTTACGGTGGTGCAGGATGGCTCGTTTGGGGAAGAATTATTCTTGGTTCCAGAACTGACCCGCATGTTCAGAGTGTAACGATAACAGGCCAAATTTATCGGGATGTCATTCTGGAACAACATGTACGTTTGTTTCGGGGCGCCATGGGTGCTGAATTTCTGTTTATGGATGACAACGCCCGTCCTCACCGTGCAAACATTGTAGACGAATGCCTTCAATTGGAGGATATCACCCGTATGGATTGGCCAGCATACTCACGGGACTTGAATCCAATAGAGCATGTGTGGGATATGCTTGGCCGACGAATTGCAGCCCGTCAACCCTCTCCCACCTGTCAACCGGAACTTCGTGGGGCATTTCTTGATGAGTGGTGTAATATTCCCCAAGATCAGATTGATAATTTGATACTCAGCATGCCTAGGCGTTGTAAGGCCTGTATTGCATCGTCCGGGAGACATACTCCATATTAACCATCATACTAACCATGTTATACTGTTTTTGTAAATAGGTTCTTTTTGATATTTGCTCCAGGGAGTAAAAATCGCAATTTTTATTAATTGTGTCACACATATAGCATCTTTTTTGCTCTTTACCTTTTGTTTAATAAATAGACTTTACAAATAAGTCAAATTTGTTTTGCTTCTGTCTTTTTCTTTGCCTGAACTTCATTATCCTTAATTTATGGACACGAGTGTAGTTCATGAAGCTTAATAATGAATATCAACGTTTTGAATTACATCAATTTTTGAAATAATTTTGAACACACTTAATTATTTTTTACGCCTAAAAATAGTTAGAATAATTTGTTATGCAAAATAAAATGCCTGTTTGATTTCTTTTAGTGCTTATTTTTTTTTGTAAGTACTTCAAGGAGATCCGT
The DNA here is from genome assembly GCA_021605095.1 of Caerostris extrusa. Taxonomy (NCBI): domain Eukaryota; kingdom Metazoa; phylum Arthropoda; class Arachnida; order Araneae; family Araneidae; genus Caerostris; species Caerostris extrusa. The sequence goes on from BPLR01019437.1 coordinate 44,243, forward strand.
CAAACAGCCTAATTATAAGCACTTCTAAACTAATCGTTTAGACGTGCTGGCAGTTTCCCCGGATCTCTTCATTTCTGAAAGCAATGATTGCAACAGATGCCTCTAGCAGATTTGAAAGTCCTACTGCACGCTACCTGTGCAAATTACCATTCAACAGCAAGTCGTACTAACAGCAAACAGTATTCTATGCATTTAAAAAAAATTAGAAATTTTACTTGTTTTTATTACTCAAAAATATAGCGGCTCGTTTTACAGAAAACGATATTACTCTAATTCTACTTCTTCTATATTGTAATAATGTCAGTCTTGGTTGGAGAAGAATCATTTTATTCCTGGTACGACTTAGTAAGCTCTCTTTCACAGAAATGCTATTTGTTTTTGTTTTTGTTACTGACTTCAAGAGTTAACTTTTGGTGCGAGGAAGTTAAGAATGAACATTTTCCAAGAAAATACTCATTCTTCTTAAAGAGATAAAATTGGGCTTCAAACAAAAATAAGAAGAAAATGTACTTCCCTTGAAAGAGAGAAAAAAAGGGTTTCTGATAAATAAAATGAAAAGTCATTTAGAGAAAGAACAGATCAAATTAATGTTGGTAGAAGGAGCTAAGAAATGGGTTTGTTGAGGCTGACAAGTCATCGTGAATATCTTCACATGTACATTATACCATTTAATAACTTTAAAGCAGTGAATGTACTGGAAATTCTACTTTTTGCATATATATATTATAACCAAACAAATTATTATTTATAATTTTATTCTCAATAAATTCCATGATTATGAAAATAAAATGTTATTCTTTACAAACTATTCTAAAAATACAGTTTTATTTACGAAAGTTTTGCTATTTAGCTATTACATTTTCCTCGATGTTTTATATATCGTACTTGATAAAAAAAAAAAAAGGACACTTCAAAAATTTGCAGCTGTTTGTTCTATATGTGGTTAAAAACTCATAAAAATCTTGTCCCAGTGTCCCCTAATTTTCTAAAATAAAACTTTCTTTTTTTCTTATTAAAGGTACGAGATGAATTAGCCAAAGTACTTTAATTTGTCAATTTAATTGCGTTAATACTCAATGTGCATTCAGCCAACAAAATATCTCTAGTACTCTGTAAACTACTGATAAAAAAAATGAAAAGAAAAATTTTTTATTTCATTTTCCATTACTTTTGACTAATAAGGCACTAAGTGAATGAATGGTAAACGATCATCAAAGCAAAATTTGATTTTATTTTTCAGAGCTGAAACCTTCATTTTATAACTAAAAAGAGATAATAATCTTTTAATATCCGCAATATGGTTGATGAAAAAATTCTTGTTAATTGATATAATCGGTTTGAGGAATTCTAGCGAAAATAATTTGAGGATTTTGTATGTACTTTAGTTAAAAAGTAAATTACCGGTATCTTCAATTATGAGTCTTAATTAGGCATTTTAACTTCAATTATGCTTAGGCTACTGCTTGATCATATTAACTGTAAAGATATCGTTAAAAAGTAATGAATGCAACATTATAATTTATTTCAATTAGGTTTACCTGGAAAAAAAGGCAACGAAAGAATTAGTACAGAAATATTGTTTATGCATCAAGCTACATTATGCATTCAATAGTATTTATGGATTACACAAAAATAGTATATATGCATTAAACTTAATGAAATCATCAAAAATATATTAATAAGTCGTTAAATATTTTCAAATTTTGCAAGTCAATTAGATTTATTAGAAACATTGTGCATCAAAATAAAGACAATATATCAATATTACAATGTTACTATATAACTAAAAATTAACTATAGAATATGGTTTCGTAATAGTTAATTGAACTATATAATAAAGCATTTTAGTATTTTTTTTTTATGAATATTTTTTTTCATCAGGTTTCTGATGAATATTGTTGATTATTATTTTTTTTCAAATGCCTAAAATTTATATTATTTCAATTGACTGACTAGGTTTACTTGAACTGATTAGATTTAAAAATAACTGCCTTTTATCTGATTATTTTATGATGCGTTAAAGAAAATTTGTATATTATTAAATAAGACAAATATAAAATTAAACGAAAAAAATAATAATAAAACGATTACTATAAAGGTTCAAATAAAATCATTATAGTGTTTTTTTTTTTTAATATTCATCAAATTAAACACTTTATAAATGTATACTTATAATAAATAATAATCCATACACATCTGACTAATGATTAGAATTGATTAAATTTGCCTATTTTAGGATTCAAATAAATATATCAAATGAATAGATCAATCTATGTCATTGCTGATAATGGCTTTGAGACCAATTTGTATTAGAAAGCAAGAGAACCTTTAAGACAGCCGTAAAAGCTAGCTTTTGATATTCTACGGAAATTTACGATCGTTCAGAATTGTTCATGCCAAAAACATATTGCATGTTAAAACTTAATTTATAGTATTTAAATTCATAATTCAATTTTTGTTTTATTTATTTTATTTAACTGAAAAAATCGTTTTTGAACTGTTGATTTCTTAAAATAAATCTTCCTCAACAATTGATTTTCTCCCATGTGGTCAACAAAAACGTAACAGTTTGGCTTAAAGTCCTCTAAAAGATATGAGCTTAGCAATTGAAACCCCCAAACCATAATGGACACACATCTGAACAAAATCCTTTCCAAAAATTTTAACTCCTGTTAAGCTTTTCACGATATGCAGTAGTTAGTGATTCTGAAACGTAGTTGCGTTCAATCGAAGACAAGACATTCGATTACCAAGGGCGATAAGCGACACCTCTGGCAACAATCACTTGGTAACACCCAACAAATGAAGCAGATGTTCATTGAGGGATGGACGCTCTTATCTTCATAACTATTGAATGATCTGGTACTGAGTATGAAGAGACGGTTCCATAAAGAATATTGCAATTAAGAGAAGCTGTACCCCTCACTAAATGATGCCTGTTTTTCGTGCTCCCTCTCGGGTACATAAGCATTTGTACAAACGTTTATCTTTCGATAAAGACTTTTTGCTTGAATCGATACTTTGGATGTGTTCTATTCGCTTTTGTGTTAGTATGCTTTCTTCACCCTTTAAGTACAAAATACTGTCTTTGTATTCTGAATTTCATGTCGTCTAGGAGTTACGGGGAAAATATAGTCATTCCATAAGTATCGCACATAGATAGATTTTTAATTCCAATGTATTTTCTGAAATTTATATATATATATATATTAGTTAAAGAAGTTTATGAAGAAGTTATTATGAAGTTAAAGGAGTTTTTTTAAACACGAATTTTCAATTTTTATTTTTTTAAGATATTTCTTATTTCAGTGATTCAAGCTTCTTAAACTGCTCAATAATTTTAAAAATATTATTCTTAAAAGAAATAAAATATTATAATTTCACGAAATTTTACTTAATTTTCAAAGTTTATTGCTTTTACTGTGCTTTTTTTTTTTTTTTTTGCTTAAAAATTATCGAAAAATAACAATATTTTATGTGCATTAAAAAACATTTATATATATTTTTTAATTGTTATATCACTAAACTTTCTTTTTCCTTCGAATGCTCAGTAAGAAAGCTAAAAGGCTGGTCACCCTTGATTTATTGTTTTGTCACAAATGCCTTTTGCTGTTGTTGATATGCAAGATGAAAATTTTCTTATGAACTCTTAATGGAATCTTTTAAACCATATTCCTTTTGCGTACAGAAAAATGTTATGGTTCTGGTGATGAGTTTGAGGCTAAAGATGCCTCTGTGTAGAGAGACTTCTTAATTACAGTACAGGGAATTAGTTTGTTTAACATATTAAAAGTATAACCTTTTTTACTTCTTTTGGAGAGTATAATTTATCATAAGTTTTTGAACTACATTAAACATACGTAATATTGTCATTTATATTATTTTTAAATCTATCAAAATACTTAAAATTTTTTATTTAATTTTTTCTCAAAAATCTGGTTTGATTTTTAACAGAAGTCTTAAATAGAAACTTTACTTTCCACACTGTTTACTTCCATACTGACTGAAATATTTTCTCTATAATAGAAGAAAAAAATTGAATTTGTTGAGAAATATTAAATTTTTTTAAGTTACCTGACACCTAAGTCGCGACTTGGATGGAAATCTTACTTTTTTTTTTTCGATTTACAAGGAAATACGAAGTCTCTACAATAAGTAGCTTATTGCCTTTTCTTTTTTTTGCTTGTTTACTTTTATATGTGACGTTGGTTTTAGAAAAATTCAAAAGCATCATGTTATTTTTCAAGAAAGTAAAAATGATGGTTTTTCTTTTCGTGTATTATATTACGAAAGCCATAAGTTTACAAAAATGTTCAATATCTCTAAAAAATCGGCAATGTGATAATTTATTGCTACGGATATAGATAAAATATATTTATTTCTATATAAATGCAATTTTTTAATTATCATTAGGTGAACTTACTTTTGATAAATTTGTATTTAAAAGAAGATAGACTTTTGATTTTTAACTCAACAAAACGTGATTTGATAAGTAGTAAATATTAGTAATAATTAATAATTAATAATTAATAACAATATTTTTGTTATCTTCCTCAAAGACGCGAATAAATTTTAGTGTGCTTGTTAGTAAATAATTTGACTAAAATTGTGTATCAGATAGATGCATCTCAAGCAACAAAGGACACACCCATTGAAATGTAATAGTGGTTTGCAAAAATATTTGTTACATTCTAATATATACAATATTTGATGTAATACTAAAATTCGCAATCTATCAAGAACATTTGGGTCCTGCTGCATTATACTTTCTGATGCATTGAATTTAAAATAATTTTGTGCAAATGTATTGCATCATTAATATTCCCGTTGTATTCCTGTGCAATTGAGTGATTTTTTATTTATTCTAAATGTTATAAATAACATACTATACATCACAATCTATGTAACTGCGCTTTTCACTTCAATAGGCTTAAGCGGTTATCATATTTCAAAGTATTGAATTTATAAATGTTTGGTATTGCTTAAAAATTATTAAAGAAATTATATTTGCTCTTGAAAGAACGGATGAATAATAAAATAAAGTAAGTATTTATGCTATTTAAATAAAATATATTTTTCGTTAAATAGGAAAACACCTTTTTACCATTTCAGTAAGATAGCAAGTAGACATTTTAAAAAAGAAATTCACAAATGAAAATCTTAAATACTTTATTCTTTATGATTGAATGACAAGCATCGGAATACTGAAATTCTTGCCGTTCATATATAAAAAAAAAAATGGTAAATCATGAGTTCTAATAATTTAGCAAGTATAGTATGGTAATTTTTTTTTTTTATCAAACTTCCGATTAAATGTTATACTCATTATTTTTAACAATAATGGGTAATACTTTGCACAGTGCTTTAACCTTTTCAATATTTCAAATTATACTTTCAAAACTTTTCAACTTAATTATCAGTAAAAGACCTTTGTAAAAATGGAAGGAAATTCGTCTTTATGATGCAGAAAAAATCTTTATTTGGGCCATTCTGTATTATATTTTATGAAACATTAATTTTAAATAGTTTTGGGGAAATGTATTGCGTCAATAAAATTATTTTGTTCCCTTTCAGTATTAATTTTTTTTATCAATACTAAATATTGTAAATAATATACCATACTATTTAAATCACGCGCATTTTATAATAAGTGTACTACGTTATTTAATGAATATTATAAATAACTATTTTTTTTACTAAACTTTTATTTTATGTCTTTAATATTAAACAAAAATCTAAACGGATTTTAAGAATATTACAATAAATGATAATTATCCTTTTTATTATCATTACTTATTATCCTCTTTTTATTCAATTTTATTATCATAGATTGTTATTATCCCGTAATATCCTTTTAAGCACAATTCTAAACGGATTTTAAGAATCCGAGAGAGTATTACAATAAACGATAATTATTATCCTTTTATTATCCTTAATTTTTATTAGCCTTAATTATTATCATCATTTTATTATCATATTGTTATTATTCTTTAATATCCTTTTAAACACAAAAAAATGGATTTTAAGAGTATTTGTAAGAGTATTACAATAAACGATAATTATTATCATTTTTCTTATCCTTAATTATTATCCTCTTTTATTATCATATTGTTATTGTCCTTTATTATCTTTTTTAAACAAAAATCTAAACGGATTTTTAAGAGTATTACAATAACCGATTGTTATTATCCTTTACATTATCATTAATTATTATCACTATTTTTATCATTAATTAATTATCTTTTTTTTATTATCATTAATTTTATTATCACCGATTGTTATTATTCTTCTAAACAAAAATCTAAACGGATTTTAAGAATATTACAATAAGCAATAGTTATTATCCTTTTTATTATCATTAATTATTATCATTTTTAACATTTTTTTATTTATTATTTGTATTATCATTAATTTTAATATCATATTATTATTATCCTTTATTATTCTTTTTTAAACACAAATCTAAACGGATTTTAAGAGTATTACAATAACCGATTGTTATTATCCTTTTTAACCTGTCAAACATTACAACTCCTGATCAATTGATCGAAATATTTTATTTCTCTCGATCCTAAGCACCTATTTGATAAAATCAATCTCTGAGAGTTCCCCTAAGCATGCGGAATATATCGTTCCGGTAGACAGTTTTTGTCATAATTCCGCTTAGAAGGTTCCTGATTGGTAAAAGTCATATTAATTCTTGGCTAAATGCGATTAGGGCTTTCTGGTTGACCGCTGGTTCGATCGATTGGAGAGATTTTCTCTCTCCAAGCATTAATGTGGCCTTTTACGGCCAGCTCCCATAAACGAGCACAGCATCCAAGGATGCGTTTTCATACACCCTCATTAGAATGTTTGTAAAGTTGAGGCAGTTAGACGCTCATGGTGTTAAAGTGATTAAAGGTGCTGTATGATGTAACCGGCCGTAAAAGTTATTTCCTCCTTACCATGGATCATTCTTATGATACTAAAAATGAATCCTTTTCCTATTCAATCAGAGATACGAGACATTTTCTCATTTCTTGACTGAAACTTCAAGATGGTTCGTCTTCAGAATCATTAACGTAAGCGTATCTTGCGTTTATCGGTAGGTAACACATTGTGAACCAGATTGTTACTTTGTAGCTAAAAGGCTGTTGGCCTCTATATATGAACCTAAAACGCTTTAAGATGAAATAAAGTGTTTACGTGACGTAATTTTTTATTATGGTGAGCTTCATATTTTTAATTTAAATTTTATTAGTTAGAATAATTTCGTGGTAAATTTTAATCAAGTTTCATTTTTCTTTAAATCTTGTGAAAGTTTGAGAATTAAATCCTTTTTACAAATAAGTCTTTTCAAAGTACTATAAATTTGAAAAGGGAAATATTTTTATTCAGAAAGCTTTTTCAATTTTAAAAAATTGTTAACCTTCTTTTATTAACTAGTTTAAATTTATATTCAAAAATTAAAATCTGAAAGAACATAAATTATAACATAGGTATGAATATAATTTGCTCGTGATATTTTATGAATCACTATATATATCGAGTTTCTCTCATAAAGGAATTACTACTACAATTACTACTACATTGCATCACACCGCGCCATACCTTCTACTTCTTCATTAGCACAACAGCTCCACGGTAAGCCAAGGCCGTCTGCCCACTGACAGATTTCGACACAGGAGATTCCCTTTTTAGGAGGTAGGGTTGTCAGCCCTACACCCAACGCTCTACAGTCATATAAGACCGGGACCTACGGTTTAAAGTGGATTACGAACCACTACAAACATCCATGGCACCACTGAGACTCGAACCCGAAACCTGTGACACCGAGTGCCAGAGAGCTAGTCACTCGGTCGTCAGGCCCTCCTGTGCGTAAAAACTGAGATGCCCCTTTACAGCTTTAGAAAATGATACAATGGAAATTATGCCATTGCAATTCTGACATTTTCAACACCCCCAAGAGGGACATCTAGAATTTTATAGATGTGGTGCCATGTTTGTAGTGGTTCGGAATCCACTTTAAACCGGTCTAATATGGCTGTAAAGCGTTGGACGTAGTCCTGGCAACCCTACCCCGTAAAAAGAAAACATCTCCTGTCTAGAAATTTGCCAGCAGGCCCATCATGGGGCTGTTGCGCCACTGATGATGATGATATAAATATATAAAACTATACCAATAAAATGAAAAATGCAAAGTACATGCCTGTTGCATTATACCAATAAAAAAAAGAGGGGGATTTCCTTTGTATATGTATTTCTAAGGATAATTTAGAGAAAAATAAGAAAACACCGTTCAACCAATCAGGCAAAGAAGAAGCTGATTGCTTAAGTGCACGTTTACTTAGATGAAGTTGAACCTGAGACCTTTATATACCGAACAGAAATGAAGTTTCAGTAAGATTGAATCGCCCAACTATAGTTATATTTATTTATAAGCTTTTATTTTATCTCTTTACTTAAAGTTGAATGTTAGAAAACTAATGAAGAAACATTTTTAATAGGGTTTATAAAGAAACGTATAGTAAAATCTAATTGCTTAATGAATATAAGACAGAAAATACTATTTCTAGAGATGAGAAAAATAATGTATCTTAAAAAATACTTTACACCCACATGTAAAGAAACCCTTAATTCTTTTCTGTTAAAAAAATAAATAATGAGGTGAAAATGGTGAAGATCAAGTACTTTAGAATGACTTCCTTTTAAAATTGTGAACTTGAAAGCATTTATGCTAATACATTTAGCATACATAAGTAAGAAATTTAAGATTTAAGCTTCTTTTTAAGACCCATGTTCCTCCTTAATTGGCTATAAAGAATTGTTAAAATGATCTTCTTGTTTATAATGCAGGATACTGCCATTAAGCTTCTAAAGTAAATTTTTAGAAGTGTTTTAATTTCCTTAAAACTCACTTTGTTTTTAATTTTTCAACAAACAAGCAAAGTTGAATATCACGCCCCCGTTAGTTTAATCCTGAAGATAAGTAAAGGAGAAAAGAGTTTTAATAAAAATGTTTTCAAACTCTAAGGTAAAAATATACATCAAGCTAAAAAAAAAAGTTTCGAACTTAGTTTAGTTGGCGATTAAAATTTGAAAGGAATATTTTTCTTAATTGGAAACTTGGATCTGCAAATTTCTTTCGTCCTAAGAAAGTTTAAGATTGAGTAAAAAAAATCAGTAGAATTTAATCCAAAATTTATTCTTATGAATTAAATTTTTTATATTCTGTAACAATATATTTAGCAATAATAATAACCCCTAATTTTAATTTTTCATTCCTTTTAAAATTGAAATCAAAAGAAATTTTAATTTTATTTTCAAAATGTTGCAAATAATTATAATTAATGATATATTTATTTTATATATAGAAATCAGCAGTGGTGTTTGAAAGATCGTAGTTATATATTATTATTTTAATAATATGGTAAGCTTTAAATTATTTAAAGTAGTACTTTTTATATTATATTAAGATTGCAAAAGATATATATTTTCAGTTTGCTTATGGAAATCAAAAAAAAAGAATCTGCTCCTTATATTTCAATACAGCTGTTCTTAAGTAATCAAAATAAATAAAAAATCAGAGTAAAATAAATTATTAAAATGCCCAAGCCAAGACTTTGAATAAAGTAATATTTTATACAAGAACCTACATTATTCATTCTCCGGCTAAAAATAAAACGTACTCGAATTATTAGTCAATCTTCATATATCATTACTAAAAAGAACCTAGATATAAATAAAGTAATAAAGGATAATAAACTTTGAGGAGAAGTTTTCATTTTCTGATTTGTTCATGTCGATTCGGTTGTTAGCTGACCTTGACTGCCAAGTTGAGACAGCGCTGCTCCCATTTTCGCCCAATGTTTATCATAACTAACCGTTAATCCAGTACAGAGTAAAACACATAACTCTGCAGAACTCATACATTTATATTTTATTCGTAACGACTTTTGAAGAAGTCTGAATCACAGAATCAATGCGATCATATAAACAAAGGGTAATAAGGCAGACTCATGTGTATTTTTTCATAACATAGAGCAGGTGGTCCCAACTTGTGTGTTGCAGGTGGTCCCAACTTGAGGTCCAACTGCGTTTTGTATCAATAAAAGAATATTCGATTAAATTAGTGTTCAGTGTATGAATTTTTGTTTTGTATTCGCTAGAATGAGGAAATACTTAATTGGATATTAATAATGTGCGTAGACACAATAAATATGTACACTTCTTAACAACTGAAATTTTTATCTAATGAGATTTATGTGTGGTATTCCTGTTAAAACCATATTGACACTCAATAATCCGACACGGCTATGGTCCCAGACGTGTCCGATTACTTTTCTTGTATTTTCCGAAGCTTTGGCAGCTTAGCTGCCATTTGCTCCTATCTGGAATGAATGGCTTTGGAGAAGAGGAACAGTTAAGTAAGTGAATTGCCCATAAGAAAATTTAAAATTTGAAATAATAAAAATGTTAGTATAAAGGGAAAAAAAGTGGAATAAAATACAAAAATGTTAGTAATAATAAAGATAATGAAAATATATCAAAAGATAATGAGAATAAATTCTTAAAAGAAAGATTAATTCAAAATTTTTTAAATTTTTTTTTTGTTGTTATTTTTTATTAAATTTTTAAATTTTTTTTTTATTTTTTTTTTTTTAATTCATTTTTTATTTTATTTAATTATTTTTATTATTATTTGTTTTTCTTTAAATTTTAAAATAAAGCAATAAAAATAATAAAAAGGAGAAAAAACATTAAGAGAGGAAAAAATCCTGCGTGTCGGATTAAATAACGTTTACTGTATATATACTTACATTTATAGTAATACGGCGATCTATATAGCATATAGTAATACTGAGCTCTGGTGACAGGATACTTGAGAACAAACATATATATATATATATATATATATATATGGGAGGGGGGTAGGAGGAATTATTATTATCCACACGTTGTTGGGAAAAGTTAAGACACTAAGATTGAGTATTATGAAAACAAGTATTATGAATTGTTTTGGGTCAATCTTACATTAATTTCAATAGTAGATATAATACATTCTAAAATTTGATTTAGAAGTCTGGACTTTTCTGGACATTGGAAGTGCACTAAATTTGATAAGGCATTTCGACATTTGTCACAAATGAAATAGTCTGTTACAAGACTATCCATAGTAATTCTGAGTCACCAGCGCTCAGTATTTCTATATGCTATATAAATCGCAGAAATACTATAAATTTAAGATCATTCACAAATTTTCGGATTTTTTTTTCACCTACAAAAATAAATCGTCTTAAAAAAATTTGCTTCATCTTTATTGACGTCATGTAAAGGGTTATTTGTTGGTAAATACTAGGATTAAACCTCTTGCAAAAATTTCGTTTGATTTTTTTTTTTTTAAATACTTATTTAAAGAATTTAAAATTTCTACTCTGAATTTTTTTTTTCAAATTTTTCTTCCGTCAAAATAAATTCAAAAATTAAGATGATATTATGAACATCTGATCCTTAAGATGTTATTAACTTGATAAAAAAAAAATTGAGGATTTCATTGTCGTCTTATTAGTTACATGATACAAAATGTAAATTCTGAACGTGAAAATAAAATAAATAAAATGTACAAATTTGTAAAATTCATAAAAATTGTTGGTACCGACGTATTAACGGAACCTTGGCGACAGTGGCGCCAATAAAGTGCAAACGCGCCAACCGCAGCTACAGATTTGGCGGTTTTTAAGTGGCGCCAATCTACACTTAAAATTTTTGTCCAAAACTTACTATCACCAAAATAAAGTTTCATGTCATGGGAATTTGGACATTTTCGTTGTTTTGGTAAAATATTTCGCTCCTGAAAAAATAAAATTGCATCTTGTTCTGTTTCTGGCAAATCCCAAATACGCATTTTCATAGCACTACAAAATGGCGTCAAAACTCAGCAAATCTGCAGCCGTTATATTGGCGCCACTTAAAAACCGCCAAATCTGTAGCTGTTACATTGGCGACACTTAAAAACGCCAAGTCTGTCGCCAAGGTACCGTTAATACGTAAGTACCAAATTGTTATTTATGGTTATCCACAGATTAACCTCTTAAGTTTGACTGAAATTCAGTAAATTTAGATATAACCAATGATAAATTATTTACAGGAATCCATCATATCATTAAAATATTTTGAAATTTACTTCACCTTTCATGAATTGGCGAATATTTGAATTCATAAGTTTTTGAGAAATATGTCTTTCTGTCTATTTTCAATTAGACATGTATTTTCCTAAAATTCACTTTCAAGAAAAATTAATTTATTGAAATGAAAGGTTTTATATAAAATTTGCTTCTAATAACCAATCTAAATGAACAAGTTAATACAAATTTTCTTTTACAAATTTATGAAAAATGTCATATTATATAAAAAATGATTGCTGTGAACTGAAAAGTGGTTGCTTAAAATGTATTGCATGTTACTTTACCTGGCAAATTTCTTGTTTACGTTGTTTTCATTTTAAGAATATTAATAAAAAACTTTGACATTAAAATAATATCAACTTTACGATTTACTTTTTATTATTTTATCATTAAAATATTTTAAAAGAAGGCTTTAGAAAAAGAATGCTTATATAATAATTTTTATTCTTTATTTCAATTACTATTATAATTTACTCACTATTATAATAAAACATATGCCATGTATATGCCACTATTACATATAAGTATATGCCGTGATTTTCATCATAATAAAATTTGATGAAAATCAACATATACTTTTAGTTAGAAGAAAATTTTGCTAAATAGCATTTTTTTTTTTCTGCTTCGGTAATGAAATTAAAATAGAATATTATTTAATTATTTTAATACTATATTAACAAATTATTGTAAATTGTACCAATTAATAACTTTTTTTTTTTTTCTTAAAGTAGTATATTATATTAATAAGAAACTAAGAAAATGAAAAAAAGCTCTGGTATTTCTTTTTTTATAAGTTGCAGGTAATGAATATTCATATGCATACATATCTGTTGCATATACACTCAAGAGCCAAAACATTATGACCACCTGTCAATAAAGAGTTGGCCCACCATTGGCGTGCAACACAGCTTCAACCCGCCTTGGCATGGATTAATACAACCACTTAATACCAGTTAAATACCACTTCCACCTGATCACGTGCCTTCCACGTCATCCAGGCGAGTTCATTGCAAAATGTAGGGGTGGTCATAATGTTTTGGCTCTTGAGTGTATATCTCTTTATTAACGATGTGTCTTATTAAATGCCTGAACCTATAATTAGAAACAAACAAATTAACTTTGAAGCTCCGTATAGCAATTTCTAATGTCTTTGGCTCACGCTAGCTATGATGATCTTCATCATCCTTGCTTACTATGGATATCATCAGAACATAGAATTATTCGTCTATCCAATTATTGAGGAGAAACCCCTTTCAGTGAATTATTCTCCGATTGATATCCACCTCATCTCAAACAACAGTTTAGATTGATTCAAGTACAGAAATCCTGTGCTATGAAACTCTTGGAATAATCAAGGAACATAATTATAAATACCTTAATACAAGCAGGTGTAAACTTCTATTAAGGATTTTTCGTCCTGAAGGCCCAAGTAAACTAAAAGGCTTGAATAATATTATTATCTCGGCTACTGAATTAACGTCCCTATTCAGTTAAGATGCCATATACAATGGACGTATTCAAGTTTGTATTAGAGAAATGTATTTAGAATTATTATAGTTGCTTATTCAAATGGTTTAAAGGAGCCTACCAAAATGCATAACGTGAATCATACTAACACCTCTTGATTAATTTAAGACTATTGTCATAAAATTTAGCAGGTACAAATTAGTTTACAGACAGTTCTAAACACTGTTTTATTGTAAACAAGAATGTCTAATCATTCTTAGAGGTCCATTGAGCAGTGGACTGAGAATCAAATGAACTATTTTGAATGAAATATGCTCTTACTTTAAATAAGTTACATATTAAGAGGATTATTCCCTGGACATCATTTTTAAAGGGAAAAAATAAATTCTGTAATCTAATTTTACACTCTCTAATTTAATTTGGTGGTTAAGAAAAGTAAAAATCAAACAAAAAAGTATGTAATTTTTTTCCAGAAGAAAAAATAAGAATGACTTTTGATTTTAAAATATTCCTACAATGATTAAAAAACCAAAAAGTAAATGAGGATACTGACAGCGAAAGATAATTTACTAATGAAAGATTCTTTAAAATATCTGATGCTTGGATTGTATGGAATTATATTTAAATGATAATTTGTTTAAAATTTATAATGTTGTATGCTTTATTTATTCAAATTTAAAATACATTGTCTACAGCAATAGTGGTATGTGTAACAGAACATTTTTGGAAAGATTAGCATAAAATTTTCATAAAGCAATCATCAAATGATAATCAATGACATTAAATCCAAGACTTTTTAAAAATTTTAAAAACAATTATAAAGGTAGAAAAGAAAGATAATTAATTTTAAGTGCTCAATAAACTTTTCGATCTTTATTACAATAAAGAAATTGATTTTTAAAACTTTTCATTAAAAATGTTTTGCTGGAAATCTGTCACAACATAGAAAATCAATGTATAGGCATTGTTGACCAAATATTTTGCAATACTGGAGCATATGTATTCATTTTACAATATGTGACGGTACTTTGATATATTATTTTACCTTCTTTTAAAAATTTACCAACTTTTGAAATTTTTTGTCCGCTATTCAAATTTATAAATTATATCATCAGTGGTTTATAAATTACAGGTCTATAACTGCTTAATAAAAAGTTCTTTAACTAAAGATATTTTGACATTTTTAACAAAATTAATAACCAATTATGTTTTTTTCTCTAATTGACAATTATTTAGATAGTAAAAAATTTTGATATTCATTGCAGAACCACATATTTTTTTCACTACTGCTTTAATTATTTTGTGATACAATTATGAAACAACCGTTTCAACTATGTATTATATTAGATCATAATAAACAATAGCATACGATTTACACATTAATCAACTAAAGATTTCTAATCTTCAAAACATTTTTAAAAAATTGATCAATTGTTATACCAATTCTAATATTAAAAGTATTGTATGAATTTCAAAATTGCCTGGATTGCTTGTGCGTTTTTGAAAAGAATTTTGATTTTGAAATATTTCAAATTAATCAAATATTTTTATTATATTTTTGTTTCTGAGATGAGTAACTACATATTAATACTGGCAAATTTTACCTTTCAAATGCCAAGAAAAAAATAAATTAATAACGTAATCAAATAAATAAAACCATGATATTATTAGCTCATTTATTTAAGAAGCGATGACATTTCCGTTTGAACACATAAATTAATTTAAGAATTATATGTTTTCTGAAAATTCAATTAGACAAAAATGTATTTGTAACTCCAAAACAATTTTAGCGAATGACTAAATAGCTCTTCTGCAATGAATTAAGCAAGTATATTATGACAAATTAAAAAAATGTTTTTCTGATTCAATATGAACTTTAAATGACGTTACATATAAGAAAAATACATGATATCTTAATTGGTTATATTCACATTTTTACTCAGCATAACTCATTGAATTTTCCATTTATTTTTAGATCAAATTGTGTTTAATAGCGGTAAAAATAGGAGTACAGTTTTGCAGAGAGTAGAATTGTCATAAAGAGCTGTAGAAAACAGGAAAACATCGTGATAACCATCATTGTGTCACCCTATTACTTGTAGCCAATATAAGTTTATCAGCTAGCTATCATCTTTCTGGATCCTTCTTATGACGTCCATAAGAAGGATCCAGAAAGATCATCCCCATAAAAACTACTGGAAACTTTTACCCCACTCTTACAGATATTGTGATGTCTTCTAATTGATGTTATCTTTGCACTGCCATGATATTTTTTTGCTACCAGTAACAATTTTTTGAAGCAGTTTCTCTCTTCAAAAGTTAGTAGCTACTCGGCTGCCATTAGAATAGATTTGATTTTAAAATATATAAGATAATTTAATTAGTTATGGAAAGTCAAAATGTGCAGGAATTTTTTGGAGTATCTTATATTATGTAGAATCATAAATGTACTCTAAGGAATAAAATTATTAGTCAAAGCTTGTAGCAATGTACTGATGACACATATTATGAAAGCACATCATATAATAAGAAATGTATGCATAAAGTAAAAATTCATCCAAAATTGTTTTGCTATTTTCGATTTTTTAAAACTTTAAAACTGAAATAAAAATATTAATCAGTATTTCTGAAATTAAATTCTAAATTTTCTTTAAATAAATTCTAAATTAAATTCTTTAATTAAATTCTAAAATTTCTGAATTTTCTCTTTAAAGCTAATTAATATTTTTAAAATATACATTTTAAAAAAACATCAGCGCAAGTGCGGATTAAAAACATTTTCAGTTTGATATTTTTCACAATGCCTGCCTGTCGTTGCAAACTATTTACGCTGTAAACAGCTTTTAACATCAGGGCAATATTTATTTTCTGAAGCGGAATCGTAATTCTAATTAAATAAATTTGTATTACTCAATAATAATATTCACGTAATGTTGTCTTGTCAAAAAAGTCCAAACCTAGCAAGATAAGAACACATTTTGCACCAAGGGGATGTAGGTGGGTTTTTACATCACAACGAGTTCGCTTTTTAATTAAATTTTTCCACTTCAAAAACTAGACGAAGTAGACGCATGGTGTGAGAAATTGAAAAATGAAAATTACGAAAAGGCGGGACCACTTGCAGACATTTTAAATTGTATGTATGTGATAAAAAAATAGAAAGAACATTTTTCGAACATAAGTTTTCGATAAGTTTCTTCTCTTTATAAAAAGAATGTTGGCGAAATTCAATGATGTTTAATTACGATTTCATCCCTTAGGCTAGAATTCGCTCTAAAATAAAAAAATAAAAAATAAAAAAATTCAAGTTTACTAACCTCTGCTTCAGATACATATTTGTTTAAAAGGTATTAAAATTTATCAGCCGTTACGTAATAGCTTTATTATTGTTGTGATTTCTTATTATTTTTTACTATTAATCGTACAAAAACATATTTTTAACATATCTGGCAAAAAACTAACACAAAAAATTGTTCGAAAAAGATGATCTCAGGGTTTATGGGAAAGCTAGTGAAAAGATTATTATATAACTATCTGAATTGCCTCATTTTTCAATTGAAATTTTCAGATTTATGTTTTTTTCCCTCATACCAATGTGTCCAAAAGCAAGACCAATTTTCAATTTAAAATTGCCGGGGCTTAAGGAATTTCAATTTTTTTTTTTTCCTTTTTAGGTTGCTTCTGTCCTGACATCTGCGTGAAATTTCACAGATGTCAGGAACAAATATTTGATGCCAAACCGTCGATTTACAATTAGAAACCTTGTTGATGACGTTGGAATTTCAAAAGGATGGGTCAATTCCATTTTGGGCCTCAAACGAGTCAAATCTCGATTGGTACCGAAAACACTGAATGCGCCAGCTCACGCTGCATTGATTCTTCGTGACTTTTCTGCCAAAAATGAAGCCTATATCGTTCCGCAACCACTGTACTCACATCGTGCTACTTGGTTGTCCCCTAAACTCAAAAGACTATTCGGGGGACACCGTTTTGAGTCGATTGAAGAGATTGCTTTGAAGGCCATCCGTGCCGATGAATTTTTAGCATGCATTGAGGATTGGAAAAAAGTTGCCATAAGTGCATTGTGTCCGAGGGGATTACTTTGAAGGCGATGAAATAAATTTGGAAGAATAAATAAAGAGTTTTTGAAAAAAATAATTGGTCTTACTTTTTAGGCACAATAGTATAACTCAGAATTAACTTATTTTTCAAATGAAATTTTCAGATTTATGATTTTTTTCCTCATATTTACTATTGTAAGATTGAAACCTAAAATTTGCTTGTGTATTTTCCCAATGATTTTTTTAAGAATTGAAAAAATACAAGATTAGCTAATACTGGTAATTAAAACTTGAATAAAAATTGACTGAAGTTAAAATACTTTTCGGTATTTTTTCTTCCTTTTTTTTTAATCAAATAATCGATTAGCAAAAACAAAACTTTATAATTTTTTTTTAATTTCTTAATTAATTAATGAGTAGTGCTATCCCAATATAATTTTCTCAATTAATTAGTGCTCCGTTTTACTCAATGCTTAATGCTTTATGCTTTATTAACGAATTATATGTGAGTAGCTAAAACTGATGCATTTAAAATTTCTTATTGCTTTATACATAAAGCTAGAGATTTGTTTGATTATATTTCTTAGAACTTAAAAAAACTCTAAAGCTTAGAAGTACAATTTTTTCATTAAATTTATTATTATTTTTTTTATCTGGTCTCAGTCAAAAATTACAAAAATTCTTGTAAGCTATTTTTTTTAATGAAATAAAAAAAACTCATTTTTAATTGTAAATGCTTGGCGCCATCTGGTGACTTAATTTTATATGATAATTCTCTTTAATTTAATATGTTAATGCTCTTTTTTAAAATGTTCTATTATATAGACTTATTTTTTCATTTTAAATTCATTCTGGTTATAAATAAGGATTAAATATAAGTTTTTCTTTACAATTTGTTAAGCAATTATTTTTTAATCGTTATTAAATATTTTGTACTGATTTCCAAATATTAAATATTTTGTTAGTTGAGATTTTCTTTTGATTCCTTTACTTTTTTCACAATATTTATTTCTTAATAATATTTACCTAAATTTGAAAATGTTTCCATTTTTGTAAGTGAGCAGCACAATTTTATATAATAATAAAATATTGTACATATCTGCAAATTTATAATAATAAAATAAAGGATTATGTGTATAAGTATGTGTGCGACTTGAAAAATACAAGATCCAGAGCTATAGTTAAATTTGATAAATAGAATCTTTAGAAGGGGTTTTTGCAACTTAAAAGTAAATTTGATAAAATATTAATTATATTTTGTGGGAATTATATTTAAAGTTAATTTTTGAACATAATTTCACTTCTAAATATTGCAGAAAACAATCTTTTCAAAGCTGAATAGGAAAAAATGCAAAATGTACTATTTATGATCTTCATATGAAAATGTCTTTGTTTCAAATTTCTAATTGATAACTGACGTAATTTTATACATTTCTTAAGTGATCGTTGTTAAAAAACATACTGCAATAAAACACGAAATGTCGTCCATCTTCTTTTTCAAATAAGATCTCCGTTCCATTTTGAAATAAGAACAAACTTTTATGTTTTTTGTGCTGTATGTTAATAAAGTTTGAAATTCTAATGAAAGTTCCAGTAGTGTCTATAAATAAATAGTCATTTTAAAAACAACTAATATAAGATGTAATTTGCAGTCTTAAAAGACATTATGAAAAACTTTTATATAGTATATTCGTTTAACAAAAATACCTTCAAATATTACTTAATGCTTGTCATTATAATGCTGTATGAAAAAGTTTA
The DNA here is from genome assembly GCA_021605095.1 of Caerostris extrusa. Lineage (NCBI taxonomy): Eukaryota > Metazoa > Arthropoda > Arachnida > Araneae > Araneidae > Caerostris > Caerostris extrusa. Next base: position 63,696 of record BPLR01019437.1, read on the forward strand.
TTTCCAAAAATAAGTACTCTTTTTGGCCATTTAAATTGCTTCATAATGAAAAACAGCATGCAGCAAATACAAAATGTAAATGAAAGTTACAAAATATTGCGATTTTCATTAGCATTTCGATATATATTGCCAAAAGAAATGCGGCGAAACGATTAACATTTCAGCGCATACTGACTAAGTAGGTAGGGAGTAATGCCACTTAAAAATATGTATAAAAAAAAAATTGTTAAGAAGTTTCTCATACGTAAATCTCATTTACACGTTCTTTGCTTTTATAAAGGTCTTGCTATATCTTGCGTAAAATAGGAATGCCTGCCAGAACATGGCGGAATTTGATCGTGGACTACGTTCTGGGTTGGTGAAGATTTCATGATTATTATGTGAATATGAAATTAATAACTCCAATACATTCTGAAAGGGACTCTGGTGCTTCCGATTATCAACCCCTATGAGGACAGACATGTCTTCACTCCTTGTGGGATCCTCCGATTACGTCATGTACCATTGCGGGAAAGCAATTGTCAGCACAGACATTACGAAGATGCCTGCAGAACACAGAATGTAAACACTGTGACCTTTTTTGCGGAATCCTATCACGCTGTATCACAGATAGGAGCACCAACAGTGTGGCATTCTATGAAGAACTTAGAAGCAAGACTGGTGTCATGTTGTCGTTTAAGATTTATCCCTGTTTTGTAAACGGTGTCATGATGGATCTGTCCGCGTGTGGAGGCACCGAAAAGCACTTTGTCACTTAGTCACATTCGGCATCATGATACAAACTCGACACCTGGAGTGATAGTGTTTGGTAAAAATTCAATAAAATATCGGGTCCAACAGGCTAAACCTCGTACCAATGCCCTACCTTCAGTCACTCTACTTTTGACAGGATTATACATGACCGCATTCTCCGTACTGTCCTCGATTCATAGTGTGTTCGACTGCTGCCCTGGCCAACATGTTCTCTAGATAGATTACCAAATGAGAACGTGTTGTAGATAGTTGTCTAGAGCCTGCCATACAACACACTAGCCAAATAATACGATTGATAAAGTTAAGACGCATTTAATATTTGCCACAAACTTTTTTTCACTCGAGGACTAGCCCGATCAGAGCTTTTATTGCTGCCAGAAGCGGCTGCTTATTTGTATACTCTAATTATAATTTGTAACTAAAATTACATACATTTTGCATTCGTACCGTTCATTTAATCATGCATTTTCCTCATCATTCTGTATGTGTACAATATTATGATTCTGCTATTTGCTGTCATTCCTGATGAAGTAATTTCATTGATCAGTATATGTTAATGCCCAGACAACTTTTACCGTTTATCTTGTATAAAAACACCACAAGATACTCAAAATTTAATTAATTTTGCTTCGTGTTTCCAAAAACTCACTGCAATCATTCCTTATCTTTTGAAGAACAACTTTCATTAGTCAAAATAAAATGTAATCTTCATTTCTTTACTGTTACTGTGTATAAATTACAGAAATACATAAAAAGATGAACGTAAGTTTAAATTTCTAAATATTCATGCTTTTGCGCCATATTATGCAAAAACTGAATATAAAAATAAATTCATAAATAAGTGATCTTGCATTTAGGCATATTTACAATTTTCAATTTAATGTAACTCCAGCACTTTTTATTCTTTATTTTAAGCCTTGTGACTCGCCGCAAGAACATTGTATTCGAAATCTTATTTTTGTAAATACAATTTTCAAATTAATTCAAGGACTGCCAAAAGATGCTCTTGACTGTCAGCAGAAATAATTACTGGAACGTATTACCCTTTTCATTTGCCGTTATTACTGGAAGCATCTTTCTCATCCAATGGATGATAGAGAACTCTTACTGTTAAATCATCTCTTTAATTCTGAAGACCACTTGCCTCTTTCGACATATTGAAGTTCAATTTAAAATTATATCTTCAATGTTGTGTCCAAAAGCTACTGCAAAAGTCATTAAAATATATAAAGTTATGTAACGTGCATTTATCAAGAGAGGTCCTATCAATTTTATGTTATAAAAATAACACTTTCATAATTTTGTGGTTTCGATGAACTAACTGGTTTATATAGCAGAATTTATTTTCGGTTTCGCATCAAAACTCATTTGATACTGACTATAAATAAGCCTTACTTGCGATGTCTATATTTGCGATATGTTCAACTAGTTATGGCTAATCTTTATATATTAGAAAGTTGTTAAGATTATAATTCAGTGCATATTTAATTTTATATATTTTATTATGCATAATGCATTATTTATCGGGACACCAATTGAAATTAAGTAAGCTATCTGATTTTAACTTTACACCAGCAAGTAAACATTCAAAATGGATACATTATTAAGAAAATAGACTGTAAATGTGACTACCGAAACAATTAAAAAAATTAAAGTAAAAATTACGAGGTTTTAAGTTTTCAATGCACTCAAATCTCAAGAAAAACACCATATAAAAACAACTTTAACCGCTTAATGAACGTTTTAGGAAGGATTAAACTATTGAACAAATTTATCTACAACAAATCTGAGAGAAAATACATTTATGTAATAAACATCCGTTATTTAATTTTATTCAAGAATAATGATAAACAATATTTCTTTCATGGGTGGCATAATTTTTTAAAATTTTATCCCAATATTATTGAAATTCAAGTTATTAAAGAGGAAAATTATTGAAAGAATTAATATGGGAAATGAATAAATCCAAAAAATTATTGTCATTAAGATTAAAGAATTTGTTTTTCAAATAGTTATTGTCATATATTATTTCTAGAAACAGAACCATTACTTTTGTGCTCTATTGATCCTAGTAAGTATATTAGATTCATATATTTAACATTTCAGCTAAATACATACTAAAGGTATGTGAAATCTTAAGAGACATTTAAATAATATATAATCAAATAATGACTAAATTCAATTTTCAAAATTTACGAGGAAAATTACGTATTCTATCATTTTCCATGTAACCTATTAAATTTTCTAAAAACAGTAACTAATAATAATTTTTTATCTTTATATTTCTATCTAGATCAATCAGGAATCTTATTTAGATTGTAAATTTTTTAAAAGTTATCAACTGAATGTAAATTAATTCATTCTGTCGCTCTTTTCTAATATTTATTAATCACAAAAATGATTTTCATAATTTATTTTTAGATCTTAGTTGAGCCTACTTTCGATTTTTCATCGTTTTCATTTTTATATATATTACAGTTCATTTTTATATTCACTTTCAGATGAAAGATAAGTGATAAATTTCTAAAATGTTCAAAATAGCATTTCACTTTTGTTGCTAGTAAAGGGAATCACAATTTGATGGAATTTGAATTTCTAAAATATAACTCATTCAGAAACTTATACCTTTCAGCCATCATGGCAGATATAGTTCAATGTTATCAATCTTAAGTTGTGTCACTAATTTCCTTTATTTTAAAAAAATAAGTTTCTGATAAATTATAAGGTGAGGCGTTTAAGCGTGAAGCGTTGACCAATCACTAGCCTCACTCACCGCGTTACCTGAAACCGATTTGAAATCCACCGCTTCAAGTTGACCAACTTTCAACTCGAAGCGGAACTTCACTAGGCGTAATGCTATTTTTTGACGTTTCGCTGTGAAGAGGTTTTTTTTTTGAAAAATTTTTCTTGCCTGCCGCGTGAATCTTCAACGCTTCCCGCCTCGGTGGGAACGATCCTTAAATATTTGCATTAATAAAGTCTGAAGTTTATTCTTCCATTAGATGTGTGGTTAAGATTTCAGAAGGAAACAAAATAAAATTTATATATATAAAATTCACTTAATGTAATTTGTTCCGCAGTGGTAAATTATAAAAACTCGCAATTTTCAGAGGTTTAAATAAAATGATCTCATAAAAATGGCGAACAATTTGTGTATTATGTGTGTGTGTATTTGTGTTATTTGTGTATTGCTTGTATTAATTTCTTTCGTATAACTTTTTTACTAATAAATTTATATTTTTATATAAGAGGCTTAGATAAGAGCTTTTTCGACTTCAAAATAATATTTTTAAAAAAAACTAACCATAGAATAATGAAATTGTGTAAGTCATAGAGAAGAAAAGTGCAAGAAGAACTATGATAGAAACGAAAAAGTGTTTATTTGTCAAATCTCATAGAAATACGAGCAACTAATTTCCAAAAAAAATTTTTAGTTAGTTGTTTCTTCTTGTCTGTCTTTTTTATCTCTAGTATACATTGACAGTAAAAATTTCATTTACAAAAATTCATTTGTAAAAATATGGTTACTTTCTTTCAGCTGCTGTCCCCATAATTTTCTCAATCTACTTTTCTTACTAATTTCGATTCATCGAACTTTCTCTCATTAAAATTTTACAAATAATTGATTTTTGCAAATACTTCTGGGAGGAAGGTATCTCCTCTTTGTGGCTTTTAACTCTCACCGAGAAATACTAAATTAGTAAATGTAAAATGTGCGAATTGCAAGAAGAAAATTATGGTAATAACTTTGTTTCTAACACACAAAAATCCACTGTGTAATTGAAAATACATTTATTTAGTTCTGACAACTTAATAGTGAATTTAATAGATTTAAGAAGTAAGTATTGTACCAATTCAACATATTAAATTCACATAAAACCTTAATTCATAGCTTGTAATCTGATTCTTGTTATTTTTAAACATAGATTGATCACCCAATTTAAGCAGAAGCTTTTTAATGTGTTGAAACCTGTTATTTTAATATCTACCGAGTTTTTCGATTTTTATATCTACCTTCTGTTCTTTCTATAGTACTGTATATCGAGCATTTTCAAGAAGTTTTCTAAAAGTGAAACTAAAAACTCCCACTAATTCTCTTCTTTTCTTAAATAATAATTCATATGCTGTTTCATACGACTTTTAAACTTAAAATATTTATTACATTTATTTTATTTATTGGTAGTTATTTTTCTATTAAATCTTCTAAATCACATAAAGAATATATTTGCCTATTGATGCCTAATATGGAAGTCTTCTCCTTGATTATCTAAAGGGGCCCCCCTTTATTTTTGAGAATATTAATGTAAATAAAACATCATATTAATCCATGCATTTGAATATTCTACTTAAAATGACTTTCAAAGAAAAGATTTAGGAATTTTTTTAATCTTTGCATTATTCTGATGAAGATTACTTTAATTGCTAATTCCAAAAGATATTTCAAGCTAAAATTTATTCTTTCATTACGTATAACGTGCCATTTTCAGAATTAAAAAAGCACGCGAATTAATAAAAAGGTTTTCGTACCCTAAAAACCTTTTAACTTTTTTTTTTTTTAAAAAAATCATTACATTTTGTTGTTTTTTATAAAACCATGTCGGAAATGTGAGCTCACTTTTTTGTTATAGGGTTTTCTTTATAAATACTACATACCTTAAAAATTATCTAAAATAAAATTGATAAAGAATTTTTTAAAAAAGGATGCATGTGAATAGAGCACGTCGGTTGTTTTAAAAAAGTCCCTCCATTTAAAAAAAAAAAAGTTAATTATCTTAACATGGAAATATTTTAAGGAGTTAAAAAAATTGTTTTTAAGCATAAAAAAATTTAGAGAAATAGTTGCAATAGTTTACACAATTGAATAATTAAAGTAGGATTAATTAACAAAAGAAAATTTTCGAAAATAAGGTATATAGATGAAAAAGCTGTTCTAATTATTTTGTATTTTCATGAAATTCTTTATACCCGTTTCGTTTAACCTTCGTAAGTAGGCCAATAAAATACTTCAATTAATACAGAATTTCCATTAAAACTGTTTATACTGACTTGCTATTTTTAAAATTACAAGAAATTATCATCCTTTTTTTCTTTTGTCTTAAGATATTAGGACATAGTTATGCTGTTTTTCCAGCTTTAGTATACGCATATCTATCTATCTGTCTGTCTGTGAATAGAGCAGATCTATCTATCTATCTGTCTGTCTGTGAATAGAGCACATATGTCTATCTGACTATCTGTCTGTATATCAATAGAACACATCTATCTATCTGTATATGAATAGAGCACATCTAACTTATCCTTCCTCTCTCCCTTTCCTTTCCTTTCCTTTCCCTTCTTTCCTACCCACCTATCTACGTGTATACCTGCCTAACTACCTACCTACCAACCTATCAATCTACCTGCCTACCTACCAGCCTACCTGTCTACCTACCAATCAACCTGTCTGCCTGCCGGCCTGCCTACCTACCTGTCTATCTACCTACCTACCTTCCTAACTAACTCCCTGTCTGCCTGCCTACATACCTACCTGCTTGCCTGCCTACCTACCTATCTACCTGTCTGCCTACCTACCTGTCTGCCTGGCTACATACTTTCCTATATACCTGTATGCCTACCTTCCTAACTAACTATCTCTCTGTCTGTCTGCCTGCTGGCCTACCTACCTACCAACCTACCTGCCTACCTACCTAACTGCCTGACTGCCTACCTACCTGCCTACCTACCTACATACTTTCCTAACTGCCTGTCTGCCTGTCTACCTGCCTTTCTACCTACCTGTCTGCCTTTCTACCTACATGTCTGCCTGATTACATACCTACCTACCTACCTGCCTGTCTACCTACCTACCTTCCGAACTACCTCCCTGTCTGTCTGCCTACCTACCTATCTACCTATTTGCCTGCCTACCTACCTACCTGGTCCGTTTATCCCTCGTGTGCACAAAATGACCGTAGAGCGACAAACCAAACCAAACCTTCTAAATTTACTTGTTGAATGCATGACTGCAAGACAACTCATATTTTTAAATAAGAATAATTAAGTTTTATTAGATCATAAGCATAAATCCTTAAATTTGAAATTCCAAATTATTTAGTTTACTAAAAATAAAATGCTTACATAATATTAATTGAGTTTATTTGGAAGAATTTTCGTAATATGTTAAATTAATGTTATCAGACGTCTTAAACTAGTCAATTTAACTAAAATAAAGTAGCAATTAACATACTGTCATTTAAATAAATTTCCATGAGACTTAACTGAAATAAAAAAGCAATTTTATTTCACATTACATTCATATTCTACAGGTCTTAAATTGTTCTGATAATAAAAGTACCAATTTTATTTCACTTTTTACAAATTTGATGTATGTTATCTTTATGAGACGTCCTTTTTACAAGTAAGAATATACACTTATCTGTCTTCAAAATAAAAAAATTTAAGACATCGATTATTTAATACGCCTGGCATGTCATGATGATATTCCATGCATAACTTTCAGGCCGTAAAGAAAGAAAAGTAAAGTATATTTCCAGGAGCAAAAAAATGAGTTTTAAAAGTTGGGAAAATTTTAATCTGGGGAAAACTTTTCCGGAACTCTTGAATTTCAAAAATGGTTTAATTTACGCTCCGAAGAGTCATTTACATTTTCTTTATTTTTAAGACTTTTTTTATGTTACTTTTTCTCGTTTGAGAAAAATTTTAGGTATGGTTTGGGGAGATATGGAAACTCGCTTCCAAATTCAGTTCCCTCACATATTTTGATATGGAGTCCCTAAAACAAATCTAGGACTTAAACAAAAATAAATGAATAAGTATCACTGCCCGTGAGAGTTAGTGTTTGAATCTGAAAACTTAACTAGAAATCATTTAATAGGGCAGAAAAGAAGGAAATTATTTAATTAGTTATTTTTGTTAAAAACGTTCATTATATCGTTAAAGGCATTCATTATATATCATTCATTCATATCACTACCATTATTTATACTTTTAAAAGCTTCATTTTTAAATGCTGAATGTTTATTTTTATCGTAGTTATTTTTATTTTGTATATAAAAATCGATATAGAAAAATATTTTTATTATAATAAGTTTAAAATCAAGTAATTAACTAGGTACAATCAGCAGCAATCGAAGGAGGTGGAAAAAATCGTAAAAATGCAATCATGACAACTATCGTTTTTTTTTCTATCAGTTATTTCATTGTATCTAACTGCTATTCTACTGTCTAGTACTATTCTTTGTTTTAAACAGAGTAACAATCATCAATATTGATTTAAATTATTGTATTTTTATAAAAATTTCCTTTTGTGCATTTTAACTATTTGCTTATATGAATGAAAATTTATGAATTTGATGTATATCAACCATGGTTTTAATAAAAAAGAATTACTTTATAATTTTCATCGATGATTTATTTAGTATCATATTTAGCATTATATAGATAAATAATGTACTTATTTACTTTAATTAAAATAATAACCTTTAAAAATTCATAATTTAATTTTTTTTATATACATTTGTGACATTTAGCTGAGGAACTATCTAAGCTGTTAATAACTTTATTACAGAAACACCACTTTAGTACAAAGATGGTAGGAAGTAATGCAAGGGAAATTGCTCGGTATGTTTTATTTTATTGGGAAATAATTAGAAAATTTACACCAGACAAGATAAAAATACAATTCCAGATAATCTATCATAATAACCACCGAATGTATCAACTTACTCTAAGCAATTATGTCACATTTCACCACAAAAACAGGAATCGAATAAAAACATAATAGAAGAATATTTTATTCAATGTTTTATATTTTATTCAGATTACAAAGGAAAACAAATAATCGACTTATTTGGAAAACATAGAATTTACCTTCTTAATACCGAAAACACAGCCCACGTTCTATCATAATGCCAAAGCTGGATGACCCGATCTCACAGTTATCTCAGATGTATAATTTGCCAAAATATGTGAATGATGTACTTTGAAGAGAAAACTCTGAGTGATCACAAATTTGTGAAGAGCAAAATCTTTTCTAAGGTCATAAATATCACATATCTATATTTATAAACATCTTATGGAAGAAACTCCGTATTTATTAAGCACTTCACTGCTAAAGGAATACTACAAAAATTTGTTCTCTACCAACAAACATGAGCTAGATGTAGCAATCGAAATTTTGCAGACAAACTCCGGTCGAAGAACTTCTGTCACACCTAAAATTTCTTGATGGAATAAAGAGCTTGTAGTAAAGAAAATAATTAAATTTTATATTTAATATATTTACTTTATGAATAAAATGTTTTACGAACAAAACAATTAACTCTTAAATCCAAGAAAGTCACATGTAAACATTTATGCTCACAAAATTCCTTATCAAATGCAACTACCTTCTAAATCAGTGCTGGTAAAATTTACAGACACAAAATTCCACCTGCACTAATATAAATAGAAAGTGATAAATTTAATGAAAACTAAACATTCTTAAATAGCTTTATCTATAAGAAATCCTTCACAAGAGATATAAGTAATTGATGAAAATGAAATATTTCTCCTGGTATTGATCATACAATTTTACAAATTGTCTTTAATAATTTCATGGTTAGAAATTTAATGGTTAAAAAGTCCAGCATAAGCTCTTAAACAAGGGCTCCTTCCAACTGCATTGGATACAAGCACATGCAGATTATCATGGTAATAAATATGCAGATAGCCTTTCTAAAGCAAATGTTAGAGATGTTGCCGCAATATCCAATTTCATTTCTCAAAAATAACTTATATAATTGCCTATTAGACGACTAGCAATAAAAGTAGAAGCATAGCAATACATGGCGAAACAATTTTTGAATCAAAAAGTCTAAAAAAAATATTCTTTCTAAAAACAAAATTGTATTTGCAAGTGACTATGGTCCCTTCAAAAGATGCCTTATAAAATTTAATCATTTAGAAAATGATTTCTGCTCCTACGTAGAAACTGGAGAACCATCCCGTGATGAACAACTTGCCCTCTTACAAAACCATATTATCTTAAAATCCTCTAACCTTTTTTATATTCTGTGTCCCAGTAATGCAATGTACAACTCATGGATCAAGTGTGAAATCATCAATTTAACTTTATAGAAGAAAATGAACAATTTATCATCCTATGAAACCATTATCTATGAAATATTTATGGAATTCTTTGCTCCCATTCTTTCACTTTAAATAATAGCATTTTGTTATTTTATACTCAGTAAGCCGAATGCTTTCATAATATTTCATATACTATACCATACCTTATTTCATATCATGTTTATAGCTATTGTTTATTTTTTTGTATTGTATACTTTATACATATATATATTATATACAAGCCAATATTATTTACACAGTATCATATTATGTTAAATTTTCTTTCATCGTACTCTTGTAATTCTGTAATTAAAGCATTTTTTTAATTTAAAATTTTTGTATTATTTTTCCATCCTTACCACATTAACTGATTGTGGGCTTCATAGCCCTGAGTACGGAGTAGGCGTGGAATAAGTTAGAGTAAAAACTAAAAGGTCAACTCCTTGGTCATTTACGTGCTAGCCTGAAATCAAAATTCAACCTGCTTCATTTTAAAATCGCACCTAGCAAATAGATGTTGTTGCTGCTGAATAATACATTATAAGAAGCAAATCTGTTTGGTTCAAAACTTATTTATGAGCAAGTATTTTTAGCCATAAATTACGAAAAAATCAATAAATACCGTTTGACTATTTTTGTGCTTGAATACTTAAAAATGTAACCAAATACTAAAACGCTCATTAAATTAAAAATTATATCACCCATCAACTTCTTTGTTTTCTTATTATGTTATGTTATTTAATTTTATTGAAGCACACCAAGAAAATGAAATATACGTGTAAATGTTAATTTTCAAGCATTATTTTGTGCAACCCACGGGTAGGTTACAATTAATAAATGCAGTCCATGTTCTTCACAGGTCATCACACAACCTAACCTAGAGAAATATTTAAATGTGAGTGATTGTCAATATGAGTCTCGCAGTATCTAATTATTAACGAATCGAGTAGTCATTATTAGCGATTTGACGAATAACTGGAACATAAGTGACCACAAAAGACAATTAATATGTAACTCAGAGAACATGGTGGGCTTAGGATGCCCATTGTTCCGAGTATCCCGCCTCTGCGTATACTAAGCTAAGCTTTTGCAAAAGTGCAGAGCTCGTATAATCTGCAATTCCACTGGTTGGAAAAAGATTTGCTGTCACCCGCTAGAATTAAGCACGATGAATAGCGAAGACATGGGGAGCTGTCCAGGATAGTAGTGCCAAACATTAAGAACTGCCATCCTCCACAGAGCCCAACTTCAGGGAATCATTTTGAATCGCCATTTGATAGACAATTCCCTTTAGCTGTCCTCCGCGATATCCCTTACAGCACGAAAATAAGTCGATGATATTCTACGCTTATTATGTTGCTCTTTCTTTAAATGCAATATGAAATAATACACAATAATTTTCTGCCACACGCTATAGTCAAATTTGCTAATTATCTTTGTGTTATTCAAACAATTTCCTGATCATATAGATCGCCAAATCATCCCCAATAGAGCGTTTTGGCGTCTGATGAACAGGGGTCTCCATCTATCCTAGGATCTTGCTAATCTAACTATATTATTTGGAAAAAGTTTAACTAAATATTTCGCAGAGTCACATTTGCCTGCTTTAAAAGTCAATGTAAAGATGGATAGCAGCTTGTAGAAAGTTTTTGAATGATTAGCTATGTTTAACTTTATTTCCTTAACGACATATTTAACTTCTCTGAAATTTTAATCCTTTCATTTTCGATGCATACACATCACATCTACTGATATTTGTCCCATTTCAATAACTCTCTCTTGATACATATTTTTTTAATTGTCTTAGAGTGTAAATCTTGCTAATCAATTTTATGAGTTTTAAATTTTGTATTCTACCATCATGCTTTTAAGATGTCAATAAATTCAGTACTGTAATATTCTGCAAGTCCCTACAGATAAGTAATCCTTAATAATTTACTTATTCTTAATCCTTAATAATTTGCTTATCCTTAATCCTTAATAATTTACTTATTCTTAATTCTTAATAATTTGCTTATCCTTAATCCTTAATAATTTACTTATTTAAGCTTTTTAATCCGCATTCAATGCTAATTGAAATTTGAAACAACATTTTCTATATCTGAATAGATTAAATTAACAGAATTTAACAGAAAACTATCTTATTTTGATAATTTATCCTTGGAAGAGATTATCTTAGCTCCCATCTCATAAATTAAAATTACTTCAATCAATCAATGCTTATTAAGTATGTGAATAAACATTCTATTAGATATACTAATTACAATAACCATAAATCTCAACCCTTGCTCATTCAGATGTTACACAATGCTAATAAATTATTCAAGAGTTGTTTAATGCAATAAATGCATCGTAGAATAAAATCGGAGCAAAAATTTACTTCGAACAAAATAAAATATTTTTTTCAACAAAAAGAAAAGTCGAATGTATTTTTAGTCAAATATTTAAATTTTAGAGTATTTTGCGTTAATAAATATCAAAATATATACAATACCGCATTCCTTATCATTCGGTTTTTCAATTCATTTTTCACTATATTTATTTCGTTTTCATTTATTTTTTGTTATCTGAAGATCTAAGTTTAAATCTGCGTTTTCATTCATAACTAAAAAATACTTTATAGAAAATGTTGTGGATTATTTTAAATATAATTAATTAAATTATAATATTTGCCAAAGTTTATCAACCAGTAATTGTCTGATTTAGTTTAGTTAAAATATTATTCAATCGATTCCTCCTTCCTTTTAGAACATTCACATCTTAAGGGACAGTATTTTGCAGTTTGGGTTGTTATTAATTTACAATATTTTACTATTTAATGCTACAGCAAAAAACTTTCCATCTTTCACGAAAGGATTACATTTATTCTCTTCTATGACTTCAACATCAAGGGTGTCCAACATTGAAATGACAGAAATACATTTTATGAAAAATTGAAAACTGTACAGAGAGTACTGAAACTGTATCCTGTTGAGTCAAACTCCATATTTTAATATCAGAAAGATAATTTGTAAATGATTGTATTTGAACTTGGTCATTAAGTTAATTTATTACGATAATAATTGTTTGATAATGATTTTTAAACTCATTTGGATATGTGATTAATTACAAAACTTCTGCTAATTAAAAAATAAGGCCGAAGTTTTATCAATGGTACTTTATAAATCTAACTATCTAACTATTTATTATAAATCTAACTATTAATTAATTAATTATTATTAAATTGAATTTAGATTCAAGATATTGCAAGATAAAAAGGATAGAAATAATTAATTAATGAAAACACGCACAAAAATAAAAGAAACTACATCATCTATCTCATTTATCTAAAGATAAAAATGATGGAAGCTCTTATATACCCCACACATTAATGACATGAATATTTCATAGTAAATTTATTCATATTTACGGTTATTACAGCCCATATTGTGATATTTGTAATGGAAGGGACTGCAAACGCATATTGTACTTCTTCTCGTTTCAAATATTAATATTTATGACAAAAAATAACAAGCTAAACAAAGATAATTAAAAGACAGACATTATTATTTTTACCCGTTACATAATTAGGTTTTTTTAATTGGGTGCCATTGTGTTTTATTTCACATTTCCATAGTAGTCTTATTTGTTTACTCCCTTAATCAATGTGCTTTAAAACATCTTTTAATAAGCGTATGATTTTAAATGCTTAGTATAAAAGTAACATATAAATAAGATCATAAAACATAAGCATAGACCATTATCACAACAACAGTATTCGCCACATGTAATTTTCATGTGCTTTATAGAAATACAATTAAATCGCATAATACAAGAAGGTAATTATATTAGCCATGCATAAACCTTTAAGTTAACCTTTAGACTCACATCTATAAATATAACAATATATATATCAAATACAAAAAATATATCAAATCAGTTTTTAGTATTCATATATTACAGCAACAGCACTTTTTTTAAATAAGATCTCAACAAAAAAAAACCTTCAGAATACTCTGAGCAGCAAAGGAATTCCTCCAAGAACTATTAATTTCCTTGTAATTTTCTTACATTTTTTTTAATTTGTAATTTCCAGCTCATTATTTCTACACATTATTGTTCGTTTTTCCCATTGTTTACGATTTCCATAAATCCTCCATACTAGGCATTTTTTCACAGTTCATCTAAGAAATGCTAATTCGTTTTAAAAACTCCTATGCAGGACATTGCCATTCGTCTTCCAACACAACTAATTACTTTATATTGGATATTCTAGCAGAGGGCAATAAATTCCCATACTTTGAAATTCACACACCGATTCATAGACGTAATTTATCACCCAGTCAATCTCTTATGGCCGTATCAACTGAAACAATCCCTTATTTGTGTCATTTAACTCATTGTCATTAACTTTGTATAGCAAGCTGTAGGAGTGTCGAATTGCCATTTGTGCGTTCTGTTATTTACTGCCTCTAAATGGAAGAATTTTTATTCCCCCATGTTATTGGAATTCATTGCTAGTTAAGTATGACTTTGATCCAGTCATCTAGCGAAAAGAAACAACATGGTTTATAAAGTTCTTCTTCTTCTTCTTCGCCTATCCCCAAAGTACAGCGGGGCTAGACTAGGTCCATGAATCCAAATACCCGAAGAAAGTTTCCAAGACCATCAACGGACTATCAAGGAGATCCTGACATCTGAGCCCCAGACACGCCAATATGTAAGGTGGTGAAGTTATAAAGTACTAAGGATGCGTATCCCTCTATATAGCTGTCTTCGGGGGTACTACAATATATATATATATATATATATATATGAATATTTTATGAACATTGTTAAGAATTTAAAGAGTTTGGGTTCAATATTGAGGGAGGGGGAGTCTTCGAAAAGTCCATGTCCATGAGTTGTGAAAGCCTGAGAGCGACTGCAGTCATAGTGAAAGAAAATCATAAACAAATCATTAAAACTGTTCTAGTTAATATCTTGAAGAGCTCAGGAAAAAAATCTGAGAGAGCAGCAATCCTTGAAGTAGCGATAAATTACAGAAGTTAGAAGAAGGTGTTAAGAGAAAAAGCGGCGCTTAAAGTCAATAGGGGTTAGTGCAGCAATGAATCTGTTAATAGTAGGTCGAAAATTCAGAAAGATCAAAACGTTTGTTGTTACTAAATATCCCACCCTTCCGAAAAAAGATAGCATGCAAGACAAGTCAGAGCTACCACACTGTGAAAGAGAATTTTGGCTTGGTACACATAAATATTTTACATTTTAAAATAACACAAATGTAATACATTACAGTTTAAAACATTTGCAGTATACAAAAATGTTTCAATAATATAAGACTTAATAAAATAGCGAGCATTTAATGTTGAATCAGATTATTATGATGAAACAAGTTTGGATCATAACAGTTCTGAATCATAAAAATGCAACAATTTCAATAATAGAAGAGCAGTACTATATTTCTTCTGAATATTAGCAGGAGTAATATGAAACAAAAATTGGAATGGAAATTCATTTTCAATCTCAGTTTTAACTTAGTTTTAAAAACTGTGGAATATCTGTAAATTGTCCTTGGAAAACTATATAATCTTTGCATGAAATGTGTTCAGTCATTGGTAAGTTATACTGAACAAGGAAAATCAAAATGTATTTAATAGCAATCTGATATGTGACATCACAAAAAGATATTATCTAACATCAATATGCTACAAGTCATGACAAAAAAATATCATATTTATCTTTAACTAAAAATGTGATAATGTTCATAAATTAATGAACTGAGTTCGGCTTAATTACTGTTGACAATCTGAGGATTCACAACGGGATGTGTTGTTCCTAAGGTGCGGTTTGGCATATGTATCTAAATCATCTTCTACATCAAATGCAAATTATTTAATCATTTTTAACATTGAACTTATTTTCAGTGCTTATATATTACTTTTAGTTGTTGTTGTAGATTTGTATTGGCACTTTGACATAAATTTTCATTAACACATTGATTTTTAACTTTATTTACTTTTTCTACTTTATTCAATCAACTTTTCTTTTTTCGTCGATTTATAATGATCTGATAAAACATAAATTTAAAAATATTTGTACATAAAAATAATTAAATATGCAAACTTTGAAGTTCATTTAAATTAATGTAATAAATTATTAAATTGGTTAAGATATATAAACACATTCACTCACTATTTAATTTTACTTTCGTTACTTTTGACGAAACTCAATTCGGATGGACGAACCCCAGATTTTTGAGAAAAAGACAACTCTGAATCAAGAAAACTTGATGGACGACGATCAAGAAGATGAAGAGTAGTAATAACAGTGGAAAAGAGTTTCACAAGCACACAATAAAAAGAAACATAGAAAAACGAAGATTGAAGCCTTTCACGAAACTTGAACATGGAGCAAAAGGATACCAGCAGAAAAGACCGATGGAAACAGAAGACCTTCCGAACTGGAATTCACAGAAATGAAAGGCCGAAGCATTCCCAGAAAACTTGATCCGTCTTCCGAATCAAAACTTTTGAATGCTTCATATTTAAAAAAATTCACGCGTTTAATTTTCCAGCTGATAGACATTTCTAAAAAAATATGCCTATCAGCTGGAATCTCGTACAAGTTGCTCCCGAAAGCCAAGTGGAATTTGCATATAAATGAGGGGGCAGGAATCTATTTATATCCTTTATTGACATATTTAAGCAGTTTGGATCCAGTTCTGGAAGACCATAGAAGAGTGAAAATATCACGTCTAAGAGTTGTAAAAGTTGTAAAATGTCTGCATCTAGTGCGAATCAAATTATAAACAAAACACTAAAAGTGTTCTGGTTAATATCGTGCAAAGCCTAAGAATTGGAAAAACAGAGATCCTTAAGATGGTGATAAATTACGGAAATTAGAAGTGGGTATTGCGAAACTCAAGATTAATAGGGATAAGTGCAGCAAATGAATCTGCCAATTGTTTGTGGATGTATTATACTCGTATAGTTAAGTATTAATTATGCAATCTTTAAGTTTAATATTTTTTTAACGTATTTTAACATCTTCATGTTAGTTGTGTTAGTTTGAGTTAGTTTTTACTTCTAAAATAGGTTAACGAATAGGTTATGTATGGATTTTGCTTGTTATATAAAAAGTAATAAAGATGTCATCACAAAGTTTACACACTAATTACACCACCATCAAAATAAATTAGTATAGAGTGAAGATAATATGAATTCGTTTTGTAAAGAATCAGTATTTTTGTCAATTAGATCTAAATAAAGAATTTTTTAAAGTAAATCCTTGCCATTATACAAAAATGTTTAATAAAATAAACAATAACAGGTGTTTTAATGTAACAATGCAAAAATTGTTACTTTTCAAAAAAAAATTAATGAAATACAAATATGTTTTTTTTTTTTCTAGGTTTTTATTAATTTTTAAGTTAAATTTGGTTTATTTTTATTGACTGCTTTGGTTTAGAAAATTATAAATCAAAGCTCTTTTTAAAAACTATGCCTTTTTTTTTTCTTATCGAAACTTTTTCTGATATTTGAATGCGATTTACCATGGATCGCCTTCATTGATAAAAACAAACCCAAATTTATGAAACTTCATGAGAACCTAGCTTATAAAACAATCTATAAGCTTGTTTTTGCAAAATTTAATTTATAAACCTACTTATTTAACTCTATATGCAGACTGGAATAAACTCTGATCTATAATCAGATTCTTACTGCCCATGTACTTTATAATCAGCATCTGTAGAGGAAACAGGCAAAAGAATTGACAAGATACGTGATGGAATTCTGTGTTGGTACTAAAATTTAAATTCTTGAACTATGTAACAATCATTGTTAGAAACTAATGAAATACTTATATAATCAAATATTTGTCTGTGAAATTCCATAGTCATTTGCATTAGAAATGTAATTACAGCAGTAAGCAACTTCACAATGTAAGTTTAAACAATTTCTCCGTTAGCATTTTCGTTCAGTGCATCACAGTATTCTAAACATAATAGAAATTGAATTTCATCCAAAATTAAACGGTAACTTTAAAATATTTTTGTGCTGATCGATTTATTTAATAAACAAGAAATTCCAAAAAATAGACAGAAAAAATACTTTTAAAAGGGATTATTACAAAATAACGCGTATTTTAAATCATTGAATATTTATGTTTATTTATAAATTTTTGAATGAAATTCAATTTTCTTAGATAATTTGGAGAACAAAATTATGATTGGAACTCTAAAATAATTCCATCAAAATATGTAGTAGTCGTAAGATTGCTTCCAACCAAACGTTGTGGCTACTTGGGTATTCTCTGCTTCTACTCTTTATTTAGTTATTTTTTTACTCCGTAAAATGAAAATTAAATTCATTAATTCATTCGTTCATTCTTTCATTAAATTTCAACTTTTTTTATTAAATACCGAAGTCAACTGTGAAATTAACGTTTTACATACTGCATGAGAAATAAAATTTCTTTTAAAACTGCGGTTAATAACATCATACGATAATATTATCCAAAAACTAATAATGAAACTAATAATAATAAATTAACTAATAATAAATTTTAATAATGAAACTAAACAATTAAAATATCCATAGAAATTATAGAAATCTTCTCAATATACATATTCTAAACGATGTAATTCTTGGAAATATGTTGTTTATAATTAGTTTCAAGAGCTTGAAATAGTCTAACAGTCCCTAAGCTACTGTGCAACTTCTTTTCACATATTATGTTAATACATTAAAAATTGAGCTGGTACTCAGCATCATTAAAGATATATAAATACCACAGAAGTAATATAATAATCGAGGAATTTGCATGATGGTCTTCAAAATACAGAAACCTTAAATCAAATTAATAAACTTTCTTCCTTTTAAAACGTTTTTTTTTTTTTAATTCATTAAACTACTGAATCAACTGAGGCCTCAATAGCCGAGTGTCTAGTGACGCTCGGTGCTACGGGATCGAGTCCCGGCGGCGCCATGGATGTTTTTAGTGGTTCGGAATCCACTTTAAACTGAATTTTTTTGGTCTACTATGACTATATAGCGTTGGATGTAGGGCTGACAACCCTACTCCGTAAAAACAAAAATCTTCATCTCGAATTCTGTTAGTAGGCAGACGGCCTTGACCCACCATGGGACTGTTGCGTCAATGTTATTGTTGATGATGATAATGATTGAATCAATCACGATTTACTAAAAAATAGACTTTTATATGTGAGAAACATCATTTTTCCTACCATGCATTCAAATTGAACTTAATATTTTAGTAATTAAAATGTCTATTTCAATTTAAGTTTCTAAATACCATGTAAATACAGACTAAAATATCTGAGCATAACTCGTCATTATCAACATAATTAAAATCAAATTATTTTAAACCCTCTTAAAATATTTTCTTACATTATCCCTTAAGTAACAGCCTCAATATTTTAGAAATAAGAGTTTTCTTTATTTCACATATTAGTATGTTTTAGTCGATGTTGAATAAAATTTAAACCTATAAATTACCACATCTAAAATTACCAAACATATAATAATTTCTTCTTTTTCATCAATAGCGCAACAGCCCCATCGTGGGCCAGGGCCTTCTGTCAATTGGCAAATTTCGAGGCAGATTTTTATTTATTTATTTTTTTTATTTTTTACAGAGTAGTGTTTTCAGCCTTTCGCCCAACGCTCTACAGTCATATTAGACTGGGACCTACAGTTTAAAGTAGATTCGAATCACTACAATCATCCATGACACCACCGGGATTCGAACCCGAGACCTGTGGCACCGAGAGCCAGTCACTAGGCCATTAATTACCGTTTCATCCTCTTATAGATTTTTTTTTACGAATGAATCTAACTAGTCCACTTTTAATTTCTGTTTCTTTCCTTTTTAGTTTCAAACAATAATATCTTTTTAGTCTTTGAAGTCTGTTGAGATAAATAAACCATACAGATTGAAGGAAATTTTTTTATAAAATGAATATAAAAAAATATTACTTCTAAAATTAAATAAGGAAAAATAAATGTACAAATTATTACATTTAGAATATAGAGCAAAATTTTTCTGGAGTAATTTTATGGCAAACAGGATAATTTAACTTATATTATTGATGTCTCATTAAAGAATATAAAATTTTTCTTCACTTTATATGGCTAACACAAAATTGGCTGTCCTAATGGCTCCTTGATGACAAGTAGATAAAAAGTATTTTTGTGATACTTTCTAACATGATGTGTACCTCATAATGAGTTCATATTTGTGCTCTAACTTAGTGATTCTGAAACTTTTTGCTTCCGTTCTTTTTCCTTATCAAGAGAAAATACTTTTACCCTAAATAGGTACTTTTCAATAACCTAAAAGCAGATTTAAAATCTCCTATTTATCACTTATTATCAATGTATAAATATTTAGTTTAGTAAAAGTTTATTTCTGAATGTTTTTATCGAAAATTCTGACGTGTGAAAATGAATATCAATGTAATTAAAATATTTGGTTTAAAAAATGAGCCTTATTAAGTGTAGTTAATTAGCATATATATGGAATTAAAACAATTATTAACAAACAAATATTTAATATTATTTGTGCAACAGTCAAATATTTAAAAATAAAATTCAATGTAATTTGATGAATTTGCTTTTCGGTACAATTTTTTTTTTTCAAAATGTAGAGTAATGTTACAAATGATATTTATTTATAAACGGTATATTGAACTAACTGTCAAAACGGATACTTTGTTCTCATAATCGAGAAATTTTTCTATTTTTATTATAACAGGTGATCTGAAAATTTCGTAGGCTGACACATAGAGGGCGCTACTAGTATTAGATCCCTCTGATTTTTAGTTAGCCCTAACCTTCAAAAGACACGTGTATAAATTTGACAGCTGTTGCACTATTAGTATGTGAGTTGTAGCATTTTTAGTGATTTTTAGTGATTTGTATATACACTCATGTCCATAAATTAAGGATAATGAAGTTCAGGCAAAGAAAGAGACAGAAGCAAAACAAATGTGACTTATTTGTAAAGTCTATTTATTAAACTAAAGGTAAAAGAGCAAAAAAAGTTACTATATGTTTGACATAATTAATAAAAATTGTGATTTTTACTCCCTGGAGCAAATTTCAAAAAAAGAACTTATTTACAAAAAACAGTATAACATGGTTAGTATGATGGTTAATATGGAGTATGTCTCCCGGACGATGCAATACAGGCCTTACAACGCCTAGCATTCTGAGTATCAAATTATCAATCTGATCTTGGGGGAATATTACACCACTCATCAAGCAATGCCCTCCGAAGTTCCGGTTGACAGGTGGGAGGAGGTTGACGGGCTGCAATTCGTCGGCCAAGAATATCCCACACATGCTCTATTGGATTCAAGTCCCGTGAGTATGCTGGCCAATCCATACGGGTGATATCCTCAATTGAAGGCATTCGTCTACAATGTTTGCACGGTAAGGACGGGTGTTGTCATCCATAAACAGAAATTCAGCACCCATGGTGCCCCTGAAACAAACGTACATGTTGTTCCAGAATGACATCCCGATAGATGTGGCCTGTCATCGTTACACTCTGAACATGCAGGTCAGTTCTGGAACCAAGAATAATTCCTCCCCAAACGAGCCATTCTGCACCACCGTAACGGTGTCGTTCAATGGTGTTCTCTTGGTGGTAACGGGTACCTGGCGCTCTCCATAGGAAAGTCCGGCGAGAATCAGACTGCAAACTAAACCTGGACTCGTCGGAAAACATCCCACAAGACCACTGTTGCGGTGTCCACAATGCATGCTCGCTATTCCAGGTTAATCGCAGGCGACAGTGAGTTGCGGTAAGTGGAACACATCTGACAGGCCTACGAGCATATAGACTAATGTGCACTAAGCGTCTGTACACGGTCTGCCTTGAAACTGTTGTACCGGTAGCTGAAGAGAGCTGACGAGACAGGTCTGATGCTGTGCTCCATCTGTTTCTTTTGGCAGTAACTGCTAAATACCGGTCCTCATGTGGCGTTGTAACTCGGGGGCGACCTGTGCTGTAACATCTACTCACATTACCATCATCTTGAAATCGTTGCCAAAACCTGGAAATGACACTCTGGGCGATTCCAAGTTCCTCGGATACTTCCAGCTGAGTACGTCCACATTCCAGTCATCCGATAATTCTACCACGTAAAAAATCATCCAAATGCTTCCTTTGTGCCATAACTATGCGGTTATTGCAGTGAAAGGCTTTTAAAGCGCTTGTGAACAATTTTACTTCTTTTAGCCACCATTCCTTATATGCCCCTCTCTTACACTCTCGTCATTGTAACGTACTATCCTCGCCATCTGGTGGTTTCCTGCAATTTGCATATTCTTCTTCAAGATGTGTGTGATAATTCTGCAGGTGAAATTTTTATTTTAGAGTTCAATTTCTGTGTGATTTTGAATTATCCTTAATTTATGGACAGGAGTGTATATATACACTATGTGGAAGAAAGTGACGGACACAACACTATAAAGACATAAACCCATATTTGTTAAAATTAATAGGAGGTAGGGCCTCCTTTGGCTGCGATCACAGCTGCAACCCTTCTGGGCATGCTTTCCACTAAATTAGCCATAGTGGCAAGAAGAATTTCCTTCCAAATGTTTAACAGGAAGTTCCATAGTTCAGGCTTGCTTTTGGGGAGTGGGGGGCAGGCCCTCAACCGACGGTCCATTCGTCCCAGAGATGTCCCAAGAGTTAAGATCAGGGCTCTGCGCCGGCCACTCCATGCGTTTAACGTTGTTGTTCACATACTAATCAAGAGTCCTCCGTGCAACATGGCATGTTGCGTTGTTGTCTTGATACCAGCAATCATCCATACCGTACGTTGCTCACAAGGTAGGAAGGGCATGATTGTCGAGAATATCACAGTATCTATCGGCATTCAACGCACCATCAACCTTCACCAGTGGGCCAGCCCCATACCAGGAGAAACAGGCCCATACCATCAATCCTCCTCCACCAAATTTTACAGTTGGGACGACACACTCGGGCAAAAGACGTTCTCCTGGTAAACGCCATACCCAAACACGTCCATCGGAACGGAAAAGGGTAAATCGTGACTCGTCACCCAAAGGACGCGTTTCCAGTCATCCAGAGTCCAAGTACGGTGGTCTTTGGCCCATCGAAGGCGCGCTTTCTTCTTGGTTTTCGTAATCAAAGGCTTATGGGCCGCCGAACGTCCAGTGTAACCTAACTTATGGGCCTCGATACGAAGAGTCTTGGTCGAAACGGCCCCACCTGCGGCTTGTCTAAACTCATTAGCGATGTTATCCATGGATGTTTGACGGTTACTTCGAATCTCCCTGCCGAGCACCCGCCTGTCCCTGCTGGTGAGAACTGCAGGTCGTCCACTTCGGGGTTTGTTCTGACAGTGTTCCTCAGCCTTGTAGCGACACACAACACGTGCTACAGTTGATTTTGAGCAGTTACGGAGACGGGATATCTCCCTAATTGACACCTTGGCAAGATGCAATCCAACCAACACACCTTTCTCGAATTCAGACAACTCTTCCCGTGGTGGCATCTTGACAAAAAACCACTCTAGTCGACTCAACAGAGTATTTATAGGATATGGCTGACACTTGATATCTATTATTGCGCATGTGTCAGCTGTATTGTCGACTTTTCTACTTTTCGAGGGGTGTCCCGTCACTTTCTTCCAGATAGTATATATATATATATATACAAATTGTTCAACAAACTTAAAATATTCTTTTGTGTTACAGTAAATATTCCGTATCTCCTTTGGGGATGTAATCAAACTATTTTTCTACTGATATTTTAACATATTATTATTTAAATAAATTATTATTATCAAAATATGTACCAAAAATTTTACTTTAATGTTTAAAAGTGGAAAGTAGCTAATTTTTCCTAATAACTTCTACGAGCTTATATTTGCGAATTATCAGTGTTATAATAAATAAAAATATAAATACCTGAATAACAACATGAAGTTTTTGCTTACAAAATTGTATTTATTGAAAATGTTTAACAGATGAACAGTTAAATTTTTAAGATTCATACAAATGTTGAACAGACAACTAAATAAACATTTACATTTCATAAAATTAAAAAATATATATATATTTACAATCAAAACCAAACGAGACAAATTGAAAGCTACAACTGTAGGCGTTACATTTTGTTTTTAGTTTGAACTTTTCAAAATAATTTTATAATTTGATTTCTTTGTTATCTCAAAATTCTTTTGCGTCAACAAGCGTAATTCGATAAACAAGGATTTTGCCATCAGCAATAAACATGGCATGATATTTACATGTAAAATTAAAACTATAGTGAAGAACATCCTCTGTTTAAAATTTTTCCTTGTTTTCAAATACTGAAGCCATTTTTATACTTTATACAGAAGCCATTTTTATTTTTTATACATTTTTATAAGAAAACAATATTTTTGTACTTCTTTCAATGTTTTGAATTTTTAATTCTTTAAACTTTAAAAAATATGATAATATCAATGAATATTTTTTAACATTGTTAAAGCTAATAATATTAAAACTGTAGTATTTGTGTTTTAAACCCGAATTTATTTTTATTCATTATTTAGCCTAATAAAATAGCCCTTAATTAATTTGAAAAGATCTATGTTTTTAAATTTCTTTATAATAAAATTTTTATAATTCAATGTTATTTGTGTTATCAGAATCATAACATTATCTTTCATTAAGGGTTTTAATTTTTTCTTCGCTTACTTAATTTCAATCAGTGATCAATTAAAAAATTAATAATGTTCATTTTTTGCAAACTTTTCCTGAGAAATCCCATTTTCAGCTCAATTGCAAGTTGATTAGTTAGAAATTCTCTAGGAGAAATGACAGTGATTTCGAAGAGAGAAATTATATTCAGTTATAGTGTTCAGTTTTTATAAATATGACTGAAATTTGGAATACTTTCAATGCAAATTTTTTTCAGAAAGGTAACTCCCTTTTTATCCATGTTGTTTTTACTTCATCTGAGTAAAATACCTAATTTACAATTAAATAAAAACTTAATTAATGACTGTAGTCTTTGCATTTCAGTTCTAATCTGAGTAGCAAAAGAGAATATATGGAAGTTGTATTTCTTTGCAGAGAAAAAGTCTTCTTAAGAAGGGGGAAAAATACTTGCACCAGTACATGTCAAATTTTGATTTCAGGAAAACTGTAGCATAACAAATTACGAACTATCTTACCATTTCGTAACTGCTCCCTTATTCAGTCTAATTAATCTCAATGTCAAAAGAATTTTTAATTTACATGGTATATGAGTGTCAGATAAAGTAACATATCTCAACGTCCCTTGCGCTAATGCGTGGAAGAAATGATATGCCTGAAAGGAAGATCGTGCAGTCACGGTACGTTAATTACGTAAACGTAAACGTTACGTAAATTTAACTGTTTTTTAAAATTCTAGCAGAAATTTAATGTGCGTGTCACAGCCCCAAACTAAAGACGTATGACTAGTGTGTGGCTTTTTTCACTGCTACCAGCAGAATATATGTTCTAAACTGATTTTTTTCTTGTTCCTTTTTTTTTCATGTCAAATTATCGCTAAGAATAAGTATTTGTAACATGAGTAATGTTACAAATACTTATTCTTAAACGATATTTTGAAAAAAAAAAAATTATCTGGAATTTTTCTCATTTAATTCTTGGTTTTTTTAAAAATATTTGTAAAAAATAAATCGATTTTATTAACAATTTTTCCTACTTAATGATGAAATTTTAATAACTTTTCTAATTAAAGTTCATTTAATTACATTTCGATAATGAATCGTTATTTAAATGCATTGGTTTCCCAGTCTTTCTAACTAACGTATTCCAAGACCTTCTGACATAATAAAAATCACTCAAAAATAGTTTTTTTTTTGTGAACATGTCGAAAATTATTTTTTTATAAAACAAAACCGATCATTTTCATCTAATTTTCATTCAATCCAAGAAAAAATTAACAGGTTACACAAATAATACTTCTCTTTATAAGTAGATATCTCAATCACATCCATAATTCTATACAGAATATATATTAGGTATATACAGGGTGGCATGCGATATGTGTTGGTTAAAACAAACTCCTGGCCTTAGAAGTGTAATATATAAAAGTAAAAATTTTACTCTAATTGAAAATCGCAAGTTTTTTTTTTCAACTTTCTAAAAGGAAAATCACTACAAACAATAATAAGCGCATATTTAAACAATTTAATTTAGCAATTCCTGATTAGAGCGTTAACATGCTATTTTTATTTTTTAAATGTTGATATTTAGCAGGTACACTTAAAATTTGTTATATTTACATGAATATCGCATTCAACAGAAAATAAATAGCTCAAAATACTAAAACCGAAGAAGGATATCTCAAATATGTAGTTTAAAGTTTCAAATACCAACCAGACAATGTATGTTCAGATAATTTATGAACCACGAATTCACCTGGGAATATTTCAAACTAACTTGTTATTATAATAACACATATCGCGTGTGCTGAAGAAGGAAGATAATGTTCTATGATATAAATAGATCAAGAATATTTCGCCACAATAAATATGTCGCAGGAAGTTCTCGTTAGAATTAGAATGCATCGGAATTTTCACTATTTTAAAGCCATAGAAATGGTTGTACAAAAACTAATATAGTTTAAGCAAAGTTATATTCACTGGTCTCCAAAAATTTAGGAAAAATCAGAAAAAGTATAATTATTAAATTTATATTCATTAGAATTTAATGAAATTTGGTAAAACATAATTTAAACGGTGCTTAGTAACATAGACATGAAAAACAATAGACGTGTTTTTATCTTGAAAATACACAAAATGAAAACATACCAAAAATACTTGTTTGTGAGTTTAGTCTGTTAGTGGTTTTAATATGAAGTGTGATATGACCTCTGACATGTATACTATCCAATCCATGCACACAATAGTCTTCCCACGAAAGTAATTTTCCACAAATCGAGTTCTGCTTAGTCTATTGTAAGATGAAGGTGTCCCGAACTTTACCTGTATTAGGCTGTACAATTAGACCAAGAATGTCATCTCCAAATTAATAAGCAATGACAGTGGCTCTTGAAATGATATACAGATCAGTATGGCCACCCTCAGAAATACCTGCGCACATACATGCACAGTATGTAGTATACCAAACATGTCTCTTTCAACGATGTAAACTGAAATGATAGCATGTTTCTGCCTCCAGCCAGACCAACAATCTTCTTGAGTTATTTTTCCAGCAAAATAGAACTCATCAGTTGAGAGATCTTTGTTGACATAGACTCCAACTCACATGTGTGCATGACCAATTAAAGCTTTCATTTCAGTGGATGTGAATAGTGAAGTTAATGGTGAACTTTTGCATGTAAACCCTAATTCATGGATAGTAGTTGTTACAAGAATATATCTGATGCGGTTTGGGATACCAGTTCGATGTTCATTTTCCTTTCCTTTCATTCCTTTTTCATTCTTCATTTATTCTTCTAGAATAATATTTCATAAAGAGAGAAAAGATCTCAAAACCTATCGTTTACTAAAATCAAATTTAACACTATATTAATTTTTTTAACGCATTTGTATCATATCACATTTTTTTTAGAACGGTAAAAATAAAAACGCTTTCATTTCAATAATTATAAAAATAAATGAATTAATAATAAAAATAAAATTGAAAATTAAACTATTTTAATATTTTCAATTACTTTATAATATATTTATATTAATGTACATAAACTTGCATTGCGTTTACACATGGAATAATTGCATTTATTAAGACAATAACATGTGTTAAAAATATTGGAGATTTTCAAAAAATATTCCAAGCTTGTTTATCATTTGCATAGCTTAATAAGCTTACTTTCATATATCGAATTCACTGCAGTTCAAATAGTTATCTGTGTAAAATTTAAAAGAAAAATTGTTGAGAATAATATTGTTCCAACATCATTTTAACAATGTGTTATTTGGTTTTATTTTACCGTATGTAGTTTTCCTTAATATGAAGACTGCATTGTTTTACCAACAATAGCCAAAGCTTAGGTTTAAACTTTCCTCTTTATTTTTCGGCTCCAGTTTAATAGCATCCAATGTGTAAATCTGAAGCAACAGAATATTTTCTTCATATAATAACATAATAACTATGCATGCTGAAAAATACATCTCCCCTTAATAATGCTAGAAAGTAATTTTCTTCGTAACTCGAGCAAGCAACACGTTCTTATTAGAATAATAATATGCTTCTATTTTATTTGTTCAAAGTTACAAAGCAGAGGATTATAAAGCTAACATTTCAAAAATAAATTTTAAAGAATACAAGTAGCTTAAGAGTATTTTTAAATAGTTTATTTATAAAATTAGGAATTTTTGGTTTGATTTTTTTAATTAGACATTATAATTTATTCTCATAATTGCATAAATCGTTTAATCTTTAAGGGTTTAGGATTTTAGCTACAAAGAATACAATTTAGGAATTAAAATTTGCATTTTAATAACATAATCCTATTGCTATTTAGTAATAAAAATATTAAAACAATGGTAACAAATGGCTAAACAACAATGGTTACAAAAAGGGCAACAATGCTGATATAATAATTACACATGCATATAGTGCTTGTTGAGAAAATAGTATTAGTTTTGCTGCAAAGGCTAAATATTGCTTTTTAAATATTATCTTTTTATATTTGGTTTTGAAGCTTAATAATTAACAATATTTTTATAAAGAATGAAAAGCGTTTAACTTACATAAAAGACCAAAACGCGTTCGTAACAATGTAAAACAGGATATCTGATAATTTACAAATATTAAATGAATAAGCTGATGTAAAATATGAGAAATTTATAAGAAAAATAGTTACCTGTCTGTTTCTACAATACTATGTGGTTCCTATTTCAATAAGATTTTTTACCAAAAAGTTACATTTCAATAAAATTAATTATCTACAAATAAATTATTTATTGCATGCCTTTAAAGAGTTTTTCTTTAAAAATATGTACAAATTGCGTGACAAAAAAATATTAAAAAGTTGAACAGCTAGAACTGCATTGCCAGATCAAAAGGATACAAAAATTTATGCAAAATATGTAATAACAGGAAGTAAAACGTTGTCCTGGAATTCCATAAAACCGGAGAGAAATACTTATAAAAAATCTAAAAGAAGTTAATTATATACATACGTAAAAATATATATATATTTGTAGCATTTTGTATTTATTTCATCTACCCTAATATGGCAGTTGTTAGCGAATTGAATAAGTTTCGATTTCTGTAATTGCATTCTTTAAATTTGCACGTATGTAGCATACAAGTAATTATTTCTATGAAATTCAGTATACCATGCAATGTGCTACAATTTATTCATCTCTGATCTAGACTATATAAATGTGTTTTTAAAAGAAAAATTAAAGTAAAATAAAGAAGTTGAAGGGAGTTTTTTTTTTTTTTTGAAGTACATTTAAATATACTTAACAAAAGAAATTCCTTTAATTCTCAGTGCAGTAAACAAAAATATTTCTTCTTAAAAATACACTACATACATAATTTTCTCAACACATCCTAAATATTTGGTCACATAGTTTTAGGTAAATGGCACATTCAAATCTATAGGTGAAACACATGTACTTAACTTTCATATTGTTTTCAAATGCCAATTGAGACCTGAAATAATTGGTAGATTAAATATTACATCAGGGTCTTCACTGGGGAAGGTAGGGGGACTAGACACTTTCCCTCCACCTCCTGGAGCCAAAAAGAATGACTTTCTGGATTTATCGTGGCCATTTCTGGCATAGATACAGGAACTTGTGGTTTACGATCGCATGTCAGATTTCCGAACTGAGCTATCTCAATTCGGAAACCCAACATCCTATTTACTAAGGCAATCTGGAATTTATTTAATGTTCATAATATGAGTGACATACCAACATTTCTGTTTTTATGTGTCTATAAAAGTGTTACAAATATATCGCTGTTTATCCCTTTAAATTTTTCACAGCAATCTGCAAAAGTAAACATTTCTTCTAAGAACATGAATTACTAGAACATATATAATCCGAAAATAAAAATCAAATAAATGTCTAACGACATTTAGGAGAAAAAGCGGCCATTTTAGGAGAAAAATAATGATAATTAAGGAACATCTTGGGGCAAGAATCTGCGTGGGATGTGTTTAATTAAATTGTGCAGTGAATTTGTTACACCAGATTGTCAGACGGAAAGTAAAATTTCTTGGCTTCGTGGGATAACTAAAAGCAACAGAAACTTATCATACGCTGTCATAATTATGCTGAATTAATTTCATGGTCATGGAATATGTAAGTTATTAGAAGCAAAAATTGCATTTTGTCAACTTATTCACTAACTTCTTGTTTTCAAGAGGTGTATATATTTATCAATCTCTAATATACCAGACATTGTTTATGCGTCTTAAATATTTTCTTCCGAAATGTTTATGCTAATATATCACTAAATTTTTAATTAAATAAACATAAATTTTTCTTGTCACCAATTTTTCAAACTATCAGAAAGTGATACCATTAAAAATTGCTAGCGCTATCTAGTGATGTCATTACTTAAAAAAATTGGTTGGCGTTAGTCGTTAAAAATATTGGCTCCTTTTGATAACGTAATTAGTTAAATTGTTATAAAATAACTAGATAGATATTTTAAAATCTTTGTCTGTATTTGTTTTCAATTTACTTTACTGGGACTAGTATGTTATTTTAAAAACTCTTACGATTTTAAAGTGAGAAAAAAATTATTGAGAATTCTTGAATAAAAAAGATTGCTTTATTTAACCAATTTCAAAATTTCAAACTTTTAGTTTTACACTGATATATTTTTCTAATAAAATTTACCAAAATTAAAAATATTTTATTTTCTGAAAGTGGCGTACCGATTACGGAGTATCAATGGGAATAGATCTCTTAACCTCCTCATCTTAATTCATTTATAAATTTACGATTATTAATAAGCTTCTTAATGTTAGTTTGTAATAAACATTAAAGTTTCCAAAAATTTTAAAAAGTGAAATTCAAAAATTACTAAAAATAAATAAAGTAAGATAACAAATAAAAGTTAAAATTAAAATTAAATGAATTTAAATTAAAAATTCGGTACAATTAGGGACCAGTTATAGATGCCATAAAAATATTGTATATGATTAAAGATTAAGATTTCTGAACGTGGGGGCCGTAATGATGAATTCTGTAAGGTGAAAAAGCATTATATACCCCCCTCCCCAAAAAAAAAGGTCATTCTCAGAACCAAAGTTCTGGTACATCGTTTTATTATTATATGTTTTTTTCCCCTTTTTTGATATTTTTATGTCTGATCGTTTTATTTACTAAAAAAGGGTAAAAAAAAAAAAAACTAGCTGTGGTTACTAATCGGCAAAATAATTAAGGTGCACATCGTAGCTAAATAGCAAAAGGAGCTGGGCTTAGATTCGAAGAGTCATATCCGTTAGTCAAATATAAATATTCCGCGTTCTGAAAAAGCTCATTAATTTAAAAAAAAAAGAATTTGTTAGTTTTATGACAGCTGAATTTGAAAAATGGCCTTCCACTAGTTTACTGAAATCTTTTCCCCACGCGAATTCTTTTTGGGAAACATTAAACTTATCACTAAGAATTATTTGAAAGCGTTGCGTCACTTGAAGCAGTGATTTGCAGAGGACCCTATTTGGATGGTTCATATTTTATCCTTTCTGCAAAACGTGCGATTACTTCTGCAAAAACGCAATGTTCAGCGTTTGCGTTTCGCCAAATTTATGCCTTGAATTTTCGATTATTTTTATGAGCATTTCTCACTTTCCACGATACCTGTCGAGAGGGCGGAAAGAGTTCCAACCAGCACAAAGCGTAGTTTAATTTTATATCCTTTATGCTGACAGAAAATTTATATTCCTCAACACAAACCTTCAGGAAAATATATCCACTTCTGAAGTATCTTGTATTGGTATTGAATGTAAAGTTTAAATATGTATACTTAAGTGATATATAGTTAGTTTATATTCCTTTTTTGCTTAAAATATGTTAAGCAATATGTATGTATAAGCGATATATATATATATATATATATATTTGCTATCATTTCTATAAAGTTTTCCCGATAATTCTTTAATATATAGAATATTTGTACAATTTTACGCAGAAAACTACAATTTTCATAACCAAATTTGCTAATACATGTAAAGGAGATTCTGAATTGCCCTTTCTTAATCAAATGATAAATTTTGTCATCAAAAACCACTTTATTTTCATTTCATGGCTATCGACATATGAAAATTATGACATTTATATTGCTGTTATACTTTTATAAAATTATCTAAAATTGTATACAAAGGTTTAAGAAAAGCTGTCTAGAGAATTATGCTGTAATATTTGAAACTGCAATTTATATTTATGTTTATAATGGAATATTTATTTATTCACAATATATTTTATTTATATATCTATAAAGTATATTTTATTTACATTACTTTAACTAGGTAACCACGATGAATTTTTGTTAATTTTTTTCTTATTTATATCATTTCAGAAATAGTATTTGAAAGGAATTACGCTTTATTTATTTATTATTATTATTTTACCTATAATTGAAGCTAGGAAATTTAATACTCATTGGGGTATCATTTTGTGTTTCTTTATAATGAAATTTGCTTTTTTAATACTTAGTATCAACTGGTTTTCAAAACTAATTTATCGTCTAAATTTTCTATTTTAATACTCTTTTCTCACTTTTTATTTCAGTTTGATAGCGGGTATTTTATGAAGCATAAATTATTGTGAAACGACATTTTTTTGTAGTAAAATAATTTACAAATCTGATTTTAAAATATTATAAGAATTTTCAGTACATCAAATAATTCTCCCTAGTTTTTAACGAAGGAATGCTATTTTAGTTATTACCATAGAGGAGCATTAATAATCTCTTTTCAGCAGAGATTAAGAAAAACTGAAGATAATTGAAATAACACTCTGATTTATATGCCAAGATAATATTTATTGATTCAAAAATATTATGTTTTCTTGGATGTTCTTTAAGTAGATATCTTTTGCATTTAAATTCATTTCTTCATTAACAGAGTATTTAAATAATTTAATTAAAACATTTATTAAAATTAATAATATGTTTACACATTCTTTATAATTGTCAAAAACATTTATCATAGAAAAGCTTTAGAGCTAAATTGCCCCATTATGTATTACATTACATATGCTTAATGCCATGTAAATTGTTTAAATGATAAATGATTTGAGATATTTAAAAAATTAAATTTTCGTAGTAAATATTACTTTTTTGTGTGGCTTGTAATAGCTTTTCCTCACTCCGTAGTCTGTTAATTCTGCAAATACAACGTGCCATGTTTTGGCTATTTTTTGTCTCTTTTGCATACCGTAAAAACCTTGTCACTTGTTTCATTTGTAAGGTTACTATTGATGTTCTCATAGTATGGAATATTTTACAATAAATAATTTATCTTTCGAGCTATTGCATGCTTTGTGATTGTAACTTTACTTTTGAAGTGTAGTTTAACTTTTATAGATCTAGTATATTTACTAGTAGTATAGATTTCATAAAGTTTCTGGAATTTAATATTCAAAGTGAAAGCAAAACTTTTTATCCTTCCTAATTGTTAAAACTTAAATATCAAATCACGCTTCAATGATATTCAAAAATTACTTCAATTGACCCTACAGAATTCCTCCTAAACATTAATTTATGTCGCCAGAAAGTTTCTTAAATATCATACATTTACAGTTTTGTTTATTTCACATATTCTTCGGACTTCTTACACACTTTAGAAATTATCTGACCATTGCTTTGCAATTTAAACGACAACCAAATGGCTGGAAATTGCTAAATAGTAAAATTTTGCGACAGAATATCTTTTATTTTTTTGCATAGAAGATCTATAAAATAAAGC
The DNA here is from genome assembly GCA_021605095.1 of Caerostris extrusa. Classification (NCBI taxonomy): domain Eukaryota; kingdom Metazoa; phylum Arthropoda; class Arachnida; order Araneae; family Araneidae; genus Caerostris; species Caerostris extrusa. Next base: position 97,479 of record BPLR01019437.1, read on the forward strand.
TTACTAATTAGCTTATATTTATTAATATACTATACGCATTGGCCATAGAAAAAAAATGTGGGGAGATTAACTTATTTTTATGTTTCTTACATTTTTCTTAGACAGACCTAGAGTTACTTATTAGATAACTTACTAAGGTTTTGAACTGCAACACCTCAAATTCTGATAAGTACAACCGCAACAAATGTCCCCGTCTCTACACTGGAAATACAAACGATGAATTTGCAAGCCGAAACGTTCCACCTCCTCATTAGATTTAAGGGAGAGGGGGAGGATGTAAACCACCCAGATGCTTTCTCTGAGGAAGTTTGCTCCAAATTCCGATGCCATAATGTGGGCGCAGTGTAGCATGACGTATCCTAGGTAACACTGAATCTGTTACATATTCGTCGTTCCAGTGAGTTATGACCTCATGTCGAGTTCCAGTCATTTCAAAATAAAACCATATTTTCTTATAAAATGCTCTGATAATACCATGATAGTTTCTAATAAATTAACCAAGAATCAACATATATTTTTATTCTGAACAATTTTTGTTTGCTTTAATGTTAAAGATTTATTATTTTCTTAGAATCATTTTAAATGATAAATTGCAGCATTTTTCAAGACATATGCTTTATATTACAATATGCTTTCCTTTATTAAATAAGATAGTTCTTAAAAAAAAAGATTATAAATTTAAAACTCATTTCTAAAAAAAAAAAAAATATTGAACATTAATTAAATGGTTCATTGACTTTCATATGTGTTCTTCTTTTTAGATTCAAATATTAATTAAATTATGAACAAATTTAGGTATTATAATGTTGACAAGAATTACTATGATTGAATATTTTAATACGAGAAATTTTACTTCCTAATTGACACATAATAATTAATTAAAAATTTAAGAATTTACACAGACGAATAGACCACAGATTTCCCTTGAATTGCTAGTAGCCTGCCATTTTTACAACAAAAATTCATGACATGCAAAAAATATGGCACAAGATCAGTTTCTATTCTAATAAAAAATAGCAAATAACAGAAAATATTGCATTCAATAATTTATTGCAGTTCTGAGATAAGAGAACTTTTTTTCGACAGGCGCCAATAAGCAATATGAAGGGTTGCAATACGGCGCCAGCCCTGGCTGATGGTCTTGATCAACGTTATTTTGTTTATTTCTTTATTATTCTTTTATATGAGTCACACTGTTATCTAGCAAAACGTTGGCCATCAGAGTATTACAGTTTCATGATATCTTAACGTATTTAATGGAATTGCGAAAAATTTGATATACTTTAAAATAATGTTCAACAAATTTACTGTATCTGTTGTTAGATAACGTATTAAAATGCATAAATCTCTTTAGATCAATATGCACATGCATAAAGGAACATTTTTAATCAGAAATATGAACAAATCGAAAAATAGGAACCATTTAATTAATAACACAGACCAACAAAAAAAATTTTAACTTTTCTTAATTTATGATGCTTCATATATTTTTTGGGGTGCTAATTATAAATAGTCAATACTTTTTCTATCTGGATCACCCCCCAGTTTTTAACCGAACTCCGTTTATTTTTTGTTTTTATTACCCTGAAATTCAATGTAGCAACGGGAAATGTGTAATTGAAACGAAAGTAAAAATGTACTGACAATCCCTTTTTCAACATTATGATGATAAGAGTTGGGTAGATATATTTTCTTTATAGCCATAAAGGTTTATATTTTCTAAGCCTTTTTGTCTGTAATTATTCGGGTGTATATTTTATGCTCATGTGAACTTACTCGATGGTTGGACCAACAACATTCCCCTACCATATTTACATCCCAACAATCTAATTATTTTTTTCCGTTTTAATGTATCTATGCAGGCGCTTATCTTGTTCTTATCTTATTTATTAATGACTTTCAGGAAAAAAAAAATTAAAGTGTGATTGTCGACCATGAACATTCAGATTCATATTACACCCGAGTTATTCTGATTTCTCAACATAATTTAATAGTTCGAATTATATTTTTGTAATTAGGGTTTCCCTGTTTTCCAAGGAACTTAAAAACAACTTCTTGAAATGCAGTCCAACCACCTTTTTCTTTTGCGTTGATTACAGTTTCGAACTTATGGTTTTATGTCAGAATCAACAGACACGCCTTATTTCAACTTCGCTTTTTTTTGCGTAAGTAAAGAAAACAAGATTCAGTTTTTGAGTTTACTTTTACAAATTTATTCATATTTTGTGCAGTACATTTTGTATTAACCTTTTATTCATTTACTGTGGTGGAGTAATATTTTGTGGCATCTACCAAATTCATATGTTTATATTTTTTGCATACTGTAGGATGCTCACTAGATCCATACCATTTTAACTACTGAATGATTTTTTTTCTTGTCACCGTTTGTTTAAATCTTTTAAAAAAACTTATTACTTAACTAACCACATCACTTATTATTTACTTAACTTAATAATACTTATTACTTAAATCTATTAAAAAACTTACCTTGTGTGGCGCTAAAGTGATTTGTTGGTATCCAAACTTTACCCCGATATAAGGAAAATCCTTTTTCTCACAAATGCGGTAACTTTTCTTTGATATTTCTTCATTACAAATTTGCCACAAATATAATAAAAGCAATAAGGGCTGTTAACACAGCTGCGATTAGTTATTTTATTGCGCACAAAGACAACGAAATCGAAAAAGATGAGGGAAAGAGAATGATGTAGAATATTACAACTTACATAGCATCATCAGTCTAGCAACTCACACAGCATCATTGGGAAACGTCTTTGATCGGTTATTAGTAGATCTATCCAGGGCCAAAAAGTATTAGCAACAACATTAAATACTGATAAGAATCTTTTATTCAAACAAAATGTTTGGAACCTTGATGTTTTCATTAAAAATTTCCGATGGATTCGCTGCATGCATGGATTGCGAGAAAACGATACGTCGTGTGATTATTTAATCGTCAATTTTTGGTTAGCGGGCCGAGTGACCAGCGCTCTGGCCCTCGGTGCCACAGGTTTCGGGTTCGAGTCCCGGCGGTGTCTTGGATGTTTGTAGTGGTTCGAGTCCACTTTCGCCCGGTCTAATATGATCGTAGAGCGGTAAAGGGGTATTGTTACTCCGCGTCCGTAGCTTATCTTCAAGCTACAAACACCTCTTGGGTAGTGCTAAGTGATTTATGTCGGTGAAGCGCTTGCCTTAAGGCATCAAAGACAACTGTCTAAGTATTTGCCAGTTGCATTAGAAATTTTTTTAATTAGCATGCAAAAAATATAAAGGAGACCCCAACTTACAAAAAAAAAATTTTTTTCATCGTTGGGCTCTCTAATTTTTTTCCTAATAACTGAAAAATCAAACCAAATTATAATACTTATTAAATCAATGTGTAAATATAAAATTATTTGTTTACTTTTTATTGTATATAATTTATCTTTCATTATATTTTTTCTCTCTCTTATATTTTTCTCTCGCTTAAGCTACCAAGAAATACACAAGTTTGTTACATCCTAGCAGTACAAATTTTAAAACAAAAATATGTAATCTATTAAAAATATGATAGAAATAAAAAAAGCATGATTGCTTAACTTGTTATCAAAAATGTTTCATAAAAAGTAAATATTAAAGATCATTGCAATCAAAATATCTGAGTCTAAAATAATATATTTTGTTTTGCTATCACTGAAAATTATTTTACCAAATGATTTTTTTTTAGTTTATTTTTCCTAAACAATTACAAGTACGTCTGCTAGAAACGTCATCGATTGTTTTTTAAGCTTCTATAATCAGCGAGACTAATTAAGATTTATCAGTAAAACTCTTTTAAAATTTGACATACACAACTCTTTCAACAGGTACTTAACGTTAATTCTTTGTTTGTAAATAGATTAATTAAGATTTAAGAAGTGACTAATTGCAGTTTTTTATAATAATCTATACAAATCCACTGTGACAAATTGTCTTTCAAGTGACAATTAGTAATCATTACTATTTTCAAAATAAAACGACTTTTTTTTAATGCTTTTTGTTTTTTGTGAAGAACTGACGTACACGGCTTAAAACAATTTCTCATTAAAAAACTTATTTTTAACTAATTACAGGTTGCCATTCAAAATTTCTTTTTCTGAAATTTAATGTTTTTTCCTGCATTTTAAGAATTTTCTCTAATTTTAAATTTTTTCCATTGAATCAAAGATTTCTAGAATTTTAAAAAATAACATATGTGCTTTAATACTATACTTGTATTTCTAATAAAATTATTTTGGCATCGGTAGTTTCACAAAAATAGTTGCAAAAACAATTTTTATTATTATTTTACAAATGCTATTGTGCAAACGTGTAATGTATACACTACTGGCCATTAAAATTGCTACACCAGGAAGAAATGCAGATAACAAAATGATATTCATTAGACAAATATACTATACTGGAAATAACAAGTGATTAAATTTTCAAGAAATTTAGGTGCACAGATCCTGAGAAATCAGTACCCAGAACAACCACCTCTGACAGTAATAACAGCACTTAAAAAGCCTGGATATTGAGTCAAACAAAGATTGGATGGTATGTAAAAGTACAGATGCCCATGAAAATTAAACACGATGCCACAGCTCATCAACCGTAGGACTGTCGTATGGTGACGTGTCAGTCGCTCGGCAACCATGGACCAGACAATTTTTATTGGCGAGAGATCTGGTCAACGTGCAGGCCAGGGCAACAGACGAACATTTTCCGTATCAAGGAAAATCCGTACAATACCGGCAACATGCGGTCGTATATTATCCTGTTGAAATAAAGGGTAGAGCCACGGGTCGTAACATACCTGAAATGTAATGTGCTCTGCTCAAAGTGCCGTCAATGTGAACAAGAGGTACCCGGGACGTGTATTCAATAGCACTCCATATCATCACGCCAGATGATGGGCCAGTATGACGATGACGAATGCACGCTGCCAATGTGCATTCACCAAGATGCCGCCAAACACGGATGCGATCATCTTGATGCTGTAAACAGAACCTGGAAAAAAAGGACTCACCTGAAAAAATGGCGTCTCGTCATTCGTGCGCCCCCAGGTTCGTCGTTGATCCCACCATTGAAGACGCTCCTGTCTGCGATGCAGCTTCAAGGGTAGCAGCAGCGATAGTGTCCAAGCTGAGAATCTATGCTGCTGCAAATGTCGTCGAACCATTCGCGCAGACACTTGTTGTCTTACCCCAATTCTTGAACGACCCCATCTCTTGATTCTGGTCTCGTAACGGGACTGCACGATCCATTAAGGCCATGCGGGTAATATGACTGTCTTCTCGGCTGCTAGTGATAGGGGGCCGTTGAGATCCAGCACGGCGCTCCGTATTACCGTCCTGAACCCATCGATTCCATATTCTGCTAACAGTCATTGTATCTCGACTGACGCGAGCAGCAATACTGCGATACGATAAACCGCAATCCCAGTACGCTACAATTCGACCTTTATCAAAGTCAGAAAAGTGCTGGTACGCATTTCTGCTTCTTACACAAGGCATCACAACAATTTTTCACCAGGCAACAACGTTCAAATGCAATTGATGTATGAGAAATCGGCTGAACAATTTCCTCATTTAAGCACATTGTAGGTGTCACTACCGGCGCCTGCTTTGTCTGAATGCTCTGAAAATCATTTGCATATCACAGCACCTTCTTTCTGTCGTTTAAATTTCCCGTCTGTAGAATGTCACCTTCTTGGTGTAGCAATTTTAATGGCCAGTAGTGTATCATAATATTACACGTCTTTGGAATTTCAAATCTTACAATGTTGATATTTCTTTAACATACTATTAATAAAAAGTTTCTTCATAATATTGTGAGATGTTAAAATTGTATTAATGCTTTTAATTTATTAATTTATTAATAAAACTCTAAAAAATCTTTATTTCAAATATTGTTAAAGCCAAATCTGCAATAGAAAACTTATGAAAATTTAGTTTTTTTTTTTTTTTTTTTTTTTTTTTTTTATCTTTTTATCAAGTAATACGAGAGTAAGGTGAAAAGTTATCGACCTGACAATGAAAGACTACGACTCGCTTAAAAATGATTTTATTTTTTCTGCATAATCTCCTTGACTTCAAAACACTTGGTCTAACGTTTCTTAAACATCAGAATTCCTTCCCGAAGTGAGAATCTGGAAGGTTGTGAAAATATTCATCTACGGCCCTCTCAACTTTTTCATTGAAGGCAGAAATGCTTCCCAGAAACAAATTTCTTCAAGTTTGGGAACAAATGAAAGTCTGAGGGTGCCAAATCAGAAGAATAGGGAGGGGGAGGGGGGGCGAGCAAATCCGCAGTTTTTCCATCGCCAACGCACCCTTGTGCACAGGTGCGCTGTCCTGGTGAAAGATGACTTTTTTCTTCTTCAATCCAGGCCTCTTCTCACAAATTTTGGCATCCGGTAAGCATTTATTCATTGTTAAACAATAATAAAATTACTTTAAAAATAAATAACACTTATAACTCTAAAAATTATGGGAACTTAAATGACTTGGTGTTAACACAAGACTTTAAAGGAATTTATTATTTTTTTTTTTAATATTTTAGATGAATCAATAAATTTTAATTATCTGATTTAATTTAGAATCTTTATTATATTCCTGAACTGTCTATAGAAATTTTCGCAATTCTTTTTATCAAACCTCTTTCAAATTTTTTTTTTCTTTTTAGAAACTTTTGTTGATAGATTAATAAAATTATCGAGCATCAATGTCCAATGCATAATTTTATTTTAGTTTTATTAAATGAAAACTATAATTAATTTCTAACTTGAAAATAGAGTCTAAATCTAAAAATCAGTTAAGCATATGGTTACAAGGGTCAGTTGATTTCAACAAACACAGTTGTCCAATTACGCAAGCCGCCTCTTCAAAGCACCAGAAGCCATTACTTCCAGAATTTGTTTTTAGTAAGCTGTCGAAAGACATCTACAACACGGTTGAAATAAAAGAGCTAATCCCTTTGTTAATGATCTTTCAAGCGTATGGTATTTATTTCTACTTAACTTTCTAATTCTCAGAAAAGTATTGGAAGCATTTCCTTTGATGTAATTTATCATTCAGACACGAACCTTAAGTGAGGTGAAAATTTATGGCTTGCCATTTCTGAACCATGTTCCTTACTAGTACAGCTTTTGAAAAATCAAGTGTAAGGGAAACTGAATTCCTTTGTTGAGAAGTCGGAAATAATTGGTAACGTTTTGGAAGAGAAGCTGCCATTAAGTTAAACGAGAATGGCATATATTGGGCTTAGAATCAAAATGGTTTAAGCCATAGAAACGTATCTTAAATCAATTCTTTTGTTCATTAATATTGCTTCTAAGTAAAATTAAAATGTTATAACAGCAGTTATACTTTTATGTCGATGATATAAATCATAAATTACATACATTTATACACAAAAGAAAAATTACGGCACTAACATTAAATTTACAAGACTAAGATTTTACAGACTTAATGGACTCTTTCCATAAATTTTTATTTAAAAACTTTTTTTTCTTGGGCATCGGTTGCCATGTGTTCCATTAATGCATTCCATGAACAGCCAACCGTAACAACAGGGACAGCTATGGGTAAATGATGCCTTCCAGATAGATTATTAGGGGGTAAGTACCCCAGTTTTCAATAACGTATTAAAGAAAATTTAGACCTCCCCCATGAATTCTGACTGACATACCATCATGATTATTTCAGTTAATTCATCATGAGTCTTACTACTAGGATATGAATGAGATTAAAATTTCTGTTGGCAAAGAGATTATTGCTATAATACCTATATGTTAATTCATTAACTTCCAATCCAAGATTTAATTACCCATACTAAGTTTGGATAAAATTTGAATTTTAAAACAATTTTGAATCAAAATTCAATTTTCTACGGAGGTAAATGTTTTTATTTATTTATTTATTGTTTAAAATTTTATACGAGTTTAGAAATTTTTGAGAACCTAGATTCACCTTGCTGCATAATCTTTTTTTAATAATTTTAATTAACTTTTTAAATTATTTCTAATGTAAATGACGTATTACAAAATCGAAATCAAGTATATTTACCGTTATCTCAAACTTTAGGACACATCTTCTGTGGTGCTATTGAATTTAAAATGGGCTCAACACATTTTGCCCTTATAAAAAGTAAATAACAATAAATAAAAATTTTAAAAATGTAATATATAATATTTCTTTGATGAACACAGTGATTATTTAGTTCAAAATTCCCAATCATTACTCTAACTGGTTATTTAAAAATTCTCATTTTAAATTTAAATGTATTAAGATCCATACACTTTTACAGAATGTATTTCTAGGTGAGATGTTTTCTTATTTGGATCTTATTATACCTTTTTCATACTACATCCATCCATCCACTACATCCAATCACTATGAATTCATAACAAATAGGTCAACAGCTTGCTTGGATGAGGATTAGAGGTATGCCAAGGTTTTATTGATTTCTGTATACATAGCTGTATCTCATGAAGAAATTATTCAGTTCTTCTGAAATATTAATCATTTCTATTCTTCTATATATGCATTAGATTTACAGATTTTTGTTTTATTCGAATAATTTTTTTCTTAGCGCTTCACGTTTTTTCCCATCTTTTAAAAAAATTCTTAAAAATTTTCTTTAGGAAAATTTACAAATAAAAACGTTGCTGCAGTCTAACTCAAAATTCCAAACTTCTTCGTAAGAATATTATTTTCTACAATCAGATTTCTTCTTTACTATAATGATTAACCTAATATTCCACCCCATATAATTATTTTAAAAACATTTCAGTTTAATTAATAGAAAAACATATTTATTTACTGTTTTAATTATACTTGCGCAATTCAGTTGATGTACAAAAGCATTTTAATTCCCCGTCTCAATTAGACGATAATGTCATTTCTTCTTTTGAAGTCTTTTATAACTCAGCTACGTTTCTAAAAAAATAGAGCATTTTCAATCTGAATAACACAAAAGAAAATTAGCCGATTTATAATTAGTAACACTAATTGAACGTTGTAGCTTTTATTATTACAATCCATTAGGTAATTCTTTCAAAAAGCTATGTCCTGCAATTTTCATTAACTTTAAATATTCCGTTGAGATTTAAAACTCTTAACCAAATATTTCTTAATTAAATTTAATCATTTAAATTCTCTTGGGCTCAATGAAAAATATCAGATAAGCATTTGAGGAATTTAAGCAAATGAAGTTAGCGCAAAAAAAAAAAAAACATGTCGCGAATAATAAATGGCTGTGCAATGTCTAAAGGCTTCAAATAAAATAAAAAAATTAAGACAAAGGAATCTATTTAAGCCTAAGTAAATAAATTTTCAGTTTTAATACTGAAACTTTTTTCTTTACCCTCTAAAATTTTTTTTTTTATATTTGTCCATAGAAACATCGCTGTTAATTATAAGAAAAAGTGAATATAGATCTTGTATAAACTTTGGCGACGGAAATTTAAGAAAAAAATTATATTATTTTTTAACATTACATTATATAATTATATCATTTTATAGCATTATATTAACAAATAGTAATAGAGTGCGACATCATAAAATATTATTCCAGAATCTATTGATAACTTTATTATGATTCGATGCGTCATAAATACCCCTATGAAAAAGAAAGAGATAAGTGACTGAAAATTTCTTCTTCCGGAGAGCAGATTTTATCGATGCATATGAGAATAACATACAGGGCTGTAATAAAAAAAAATTTCCGATATGCGAAATAGCCTAGCTATCATACCATGTTACGTCGAAACGTCAACGCCCTATGTCCAGAAAAGCATCTTGTCTGTGGGGGTGTCCCGGGAGAGAGAGAAAAATGTAAGAGTGAGTTGAACTTCTGTAACCAACAACGGCAGTCCATCTTCGAGCTTGATGGCTGCCTAAATAAAGGAGTTGAAACTCAGCGACCAAAGAGAAAGGTTGTGTAGCAGTGCATCTTCGAGCTTGATGGCTGCATAAACTAAATGAGTTGAACAACTACGACCAAAGAGAATGGTCGTGTGGCAGTGCATCTTCGAGCTTGATGGCTGCATAAGTAAAAGAGTTCAATAAGTGTAACCAACGAGAAAGGTTGCGTGTGGCAGTCCATCTTCGAGCTTGATGGCTGCACCAATAAAGGAGATTAATTTTATACAGTCCATTCATTTCTTCGTGTCTGTGTCGAAGATTATTTGAGTTTATATTTGTGTGTCCGAGCTATCGAACAATACCAATTACAGAAACTGAAGGATATTTGGGTTTAAGGTATTTTGAGGTATGCTCTCAACAATCATATGAAAAATAACAGTTACGTGAGCAGTGAAACACGATTTCAAAAATTTCAAATGGCAACACCTATATTTTCGTTATTGGAATATGATCTCCTCAGTGAAAAACTATAAACGGTACCTGTAGCACTAAAATCATAGGCAATAGATAGACTAAGAAGAAAAGTGAAAACAACCAATAAAGACAGAGAAGATACAGAAAGCAAAACATTTTAATATGTTTCACAAATTTTCTACGTGGCCTCCTTCACACACGATGACACTTTGCATGAGGCAGAAGGTGTATAGCACTGAAACACATACCTTGGCAAGAGGAATCTATTGAACCTGATGTCAGACGGCATCTTTCAAATCAAATGCAGTTTACAGATTAAATGCATACACTTTAAGTTTGAACCATTCCAGACTTATTTTCCTAGATTAAAAAAATTCTTTAAAATAAATTAATTTATATGTGAGAATACGAGACTCATTTCAAACAAAAAAAAAACAAGCAATAAAAAATAGAAAAAAAAACCATTTCTTCAATGATTCCATGTGCATGCATACCTTTGTCATTTTACCACGTAGTATTTCTTCCAATCGCCTGTAAGTACATGAAACCTTGGAAAATATTTTTTGCCACCTGATTTTTCAGCCAGTCCATCGTTGATGACTTTAACATTTTATTGTCGAGAAGCCAATTGGGTAACATCGTCTTCAAGCGAAGGAAACATGGAAGTCACTGGGTGCAATGTCAGAGTTTAAAATGAGTTGGCAGAACAAAATGTTCATCGCTTGCAAAATACTAGAAGCTATAGCATTGATTTGCTTTTTTGCACATATTGTTATAGTCCATAAATCCATCGATCAATTTCTGTTGCATTATGCCATTTTGCGAGTAAAAAGCGATTCACCTACATTTAGTGGGACTAAGCCAACCCCTAGGCATTAAGGCGGCCATTATAACTCCTACTAAATGAATACCGACGTACTGATCTGATAATCGAGCGTTAACGTGGGTGTAAAACATAATTGTTTATTACTGAGAATTTATAAAAAATCAGTCCCTTTTATTATAAAAATGTTCCTGGAATAAATAGAAATTTCTGTGAAAATATAAATAAGAAATTATTTTTAAATACATTTATGTTTGAAAAATAGATACGAACGAATGACAGTTGTTCACGTTTTCTGAATCTAATTTTTTAAGTAATATGCATAAATTATTCTCTTTCACATTTATTACGTTATTTTCATGCATTGAAAAGGATTTACAAATACTTTTATTCTATATTAGTTCTTAAAAAGGAATTTTTCTTTTTAGAATATAATCTAAGCATGGAAAAAAATGTCTTTCGTGTCTTCATAGATTTCTAAGCAGTATTATATTTTAAACACATATGCAATGGTAAAAAATAAAGATATCTGTACATTTTCACATTTTACTTTTGTTAATGATAAATTTGTTTCTAGATTTCTTTTAGTATTAAAGAATGTTTTGTAGAAAACAGAGTCTAATTTTATTCACTCTTTAATGAAATTATTTAATTATCTAATTTATTATTATTATGTTTTTAATTTCTGTCCTTTTATTTATTTTAATATGAAACTGTTTGTTTATATAGATAAAAATTATTTATCTTTTTACAATCAAGATATTCATGTTTCGTTTATTCTGTATAAATAAGTAGATGAATATTATTTTTATTTATTTATCTGATATTTTCGTGAATTAAATTATAAAAACACGAACCTCGAGTATTACAACAAAGATAAAATGACATGATGTATCGTAATAGATACATTATCAATTACCAATTATAGATAAAAAAAATATGAAGTTTTGTATTTTAAATCGTAATTAATAAATAGATAGATAGCCACATTATGAATTAAAAAAATTATTTTTTAGCTGAAATGTTGTAAACTTCAAGTTAATAATATAAAATTTTAAAACTCATGTATTTTATAAATCTGATTTTCATACTGGATTCTTCTATAAAGCGAGTGTTTGTGATTTCTGACCGAGTAATATATTATTTTAATCAGCAAAATATAATTATCACAAATATTTTTCAAATATTCAAATCTAATGGAAATGTTAGCTATCCGAGTAATATTTTTTTTGTACATCAGTGGACTTCTTTTTTTCAGCGAACAGTCCACTGATGTGTAACGATGGGAGGACATTACTTTCCGGGAGGAGTTTCAGTCATCAGGGAAAGATCAGAAAACTCTCATCCAGCAGTCTGATTGTCGATGCGAGGAGCTTATACATGCTTTCATACTCGAGATCGAGTATCTTCGCTTATGAAAGCAATGACTGCAAAGATCGTCACAAGTCGATTTTAAACTTCTGCTATCTAGTTTCATGAGTTACCATTGAATCACGAGTGGAGAAGAGTATTACTTTGATGTCACAAAATTGTTACTTGTCAAAAGGGATATCATAGTACATGATACAGCTTGTTTTCCTGTCATGTTTCACTTACTTAACTGGGATTACACAAAGTTACTCAAATATAAATTTATTTTTTGCTATTTTAAAATGTAAAGCCAGTTTTGTAAGTTATCAGCATTTAAAATTATTAAATAAATCTATTGAATTTTTCTGTATTTTTTGCTTATCAATTTGATTATTTATTAAATATTATTTTCTATTTCTGTATTTAATAATAATTAATAATTATTCTTTATAATTGTTTGCGGAGAAGTGTATTACTTTGATGTCACAAAATTATTACGTGTCAAAAGGTATATCATAGTACATGATACCGCTTGTTTTCCTGTCATGTTTCACTTACGTAACTGAGATTACACAAAGTCGCTCAAGTATAAATTTATTTCTTGCTATTTTAAAATGTACAGCCAGTTTTATAAGTTATCAGCATTCAAAATTATTAAATCAATCTAATGAATTTTTCTGTATTTTTCGTTATAAATTTAATTATTTATTAAATATTATTTTCTATTTCTTTATTTAATAATAATTAATAATTGTTTTTAATATTTGTTTGTATATTTTTTATATTTTACTTAAGTGATTTTTATGAAATTATGCTTAAAAAAAAACTTGCAAACCACGACATAAAAAAACAAAAAAAACGATCTCATTTATAGTTTCTCTGGCTCCACTGTACGCTCCAATCAATAGATCAAAGCATTGTTTCCGATTAATTTACAGTAACTTTTCCTTTTAGATAAGTGTTTCCAGAAAAAGCATTTCAGAAATTATTAATATTATTATTTTATTAAATATTATAATTTAATATATTTATATGCAAATTAAATATATTTATTTTTTATTAAATATTTACTTCTTCATCTAATAATAATTAATAATTATTCTTAATATTTGCTTGTATATTTTTTATATTTTACTTAGGGAATTTTGATAAATTTATTCAGAAAAAAACTTGCAAAGCACGACATAAAAAAAAAAACAAAAAGACGATCTCATTTATAGTTTCTCTGGCTCCACTGTATGCTCTAATCAATAGATCAAAGCATTGTTTCCGATTAATTTACAGTAACTTTTCCTTTTGGATAAGTGTTTCCAGAAAAAGCATCCCAAAAAGTGGTTGTTTATTCGAGTGAAACTATTTTTTTCCTGCAACTTTTTCTTTGTCGTCGAATTATTTATATGAAAGCTTCCACTTCTTTTAATAAGTGTTCCGTAAGTAAATGTAGATTTATCTAGTAAATAGTTTTAAAAGAATAAAAAAGGCTTAAATTTTTTTCTTAAAAAAAATTTGATAAGTGTTTTAGTTCATTAATGATTTTACTGAAATGACTCTGATTCTTATATATTAGTTCAATTGAAGACAGCTTTCAGATTCAAGGGTTAATTTAAATGGAGATTTACTTTTTCTCCCTCCGACTTCTTTTTCAAGTTAAAATTATTCGCTGAAAAATTACCAAGGACTATCAACTAATAAATGGAGAAGTTTAATTAGTGTGTCTTTCTTAATGTTCTTTTTTACATCAATTCAATCCTTCAACACAGGTAATTAACATATGAATGTAAATTTAATTCCGTCGATTAATTTTATTTTACTTTGTCGAGTAGAAGACTAGTCATTACATGCATTATTAACGCAAGAGCGACTATTTTAATCACGTAATTATATTTTGTAAATTTACAGTTTTTCAAATTAAAAGAATAACATTATTTATTTTGCTCTAGTTTTGAAGTATAATAATGTATTGAAATAACTTGACCTAAAGACTCGTGACAACTTTTTTTTTTTAATCTGAAATTTAATATTTTTTTAATTCGTTTGCCTCTCGTGGAAAAAATAGTCTTTGAATCCGTTTATAAATCAACATCTTCAGTAAAAACATCATTTCAGTAATTTAACATTGTCTATCGTAATAATTTTTGAAAATATTCTTAATAGAATTTGGTCTGCATTTGCCTTACATGTTGAGATATCAAGATTGTTGAATGGCATGTCAATTGACATTTTTAAACCATATCCAGCAAGTACTTGTTCTCTTAAAGTATTCACAAGACCCTCGCTCTCATTGTGTCAGCTTATCAAGTCAATATTGCATCTGTAATTTGCATTTCAAATCTTTTTTTTCCTAGTGCAGCTGGCAATCCAGATACAGTTATCTTTATGCCATAAACCAGTGCTGCACCGACATTACTCAATTAGCACTACCCAGGGGGCCCGTGTAGCTTGAAGATATGCTACGGATCGAATAGCACTACCCCCACAACGCTCTACGATCATAATAGACCGAGACTACGGTTTAAAGTGGATTCCGAACCACCATAAACATCAATATCACCGTCAGAACTCGAACCCAGATCCTGTGGTACCGAGCTCCAGAGCGCTAGCCACTCCGCCTACACATCTCAAATCTAGAAAACATAATTCGATAAATTTTTTGTCAGATTATACTAATTTAATTCAAAAATTTGTTTTTTATTAAAGGAAAATTTAAAGACAATAAGTAAAGTACAATATTTAATTACACTCATGTCCATAAATTAAGGATAATTCAGAATCACACAGAAATTGAACTCTAAAATAAAAATTTCACCTGTAGAATTATCACACACATCTTGAAGAAGAATATGCAAATTACAGGAAACCACCAGATGGCGCGGATAGTACGTCACAATGACGAGAGTGTAAGAGAGGGGTATATAAGGAATGGTGGCAAAGAAGTAAAATTGTTCACAAGCGCTTTAAAAGCCTTTCAGTGCAATAACCGCATAGTTATGGCACAAAGAAAGCATTTGGATGATTTTTTACGTGGTAGAATTATCGGATGACTGGAATGTGGACGTACCCAGCTGGAAGTATCCGAGGAACTTGAATCGCCCAGAGTGTCATCTCCAGGCTTTGGCAACGATTCCAAGATGATGGTAATGTGAGTAGATGTTACAGCACAGGTCGCCCCCGAGTTACAACACCGCATGAGGACCGGTATTTAGCAGTTACTGCCAAAAGAAACAGACGGAGCACAGCATCAGACCTGTCTCGTCAGCTCTCTTCAGCTACCGGTACGACAGTTTCAAGGCAGACCGTGTACAGACGCTTAGGGCACATTGGTCTATATGCTCGTGGGCCTGTCAGATGTGTTCCACTTACCGCAACTCACTGTCACCTGCAATTACCTTGGAGTAGACAGCATGCATTGTGGACACCGCAACAGTGGTCTTGTGTGATGTTTTCCGACGAGTCCAGGTTTAATTTGCAGTCTGATTCTCACCGGACTTTCATATGGAGAGAGCCAGGTACCCGTTACCACCAAGAGAACACCATTGAACGACACCGTTACGGTGGTGCAGGATGACTCGTTTGGGGAGGAATTATTCTTGGTTCCAGAACTGACCTGCATGTTCAGAGTGTAACAATGACAGGCCACATCTATCGGGATGTCATTCTGGAACAACATGTACGTTTGTTTCGGGGCGCCATGGGTGCTGAATTTCTGTTTACGTATGACAACGCCCGTCCTCACCGTGCAAACATTGTAGACGAATGCCTTCAATTGAGGATATCACCCGTATGGATTGGCCAGCATACTCACGGGACTTGAACCCAATAGAGCATGTGTGGGATATGCTTGGCCGACGAATTGCAGCCCGTCAACCCCCTCCCACCTGTCAACCGGAACTTCGGAGGGCATTGCTTGATGAGTGGTGTAATATTCCCCAAGATCAGATTGATAATTTGATACTCAGCATGCCTAGGCGTTGTAAGGCCTGTATTGCATCGTCCGGGAGACATACTCCATATTAACCATCATACTAACCATGTTATACTGTTTTTTGTAAATAGGTTCTTTTTTGAAATTTGCTCCAGGGAGTAAAAATCGCAATTTTTATCAATTATGTCAAACATATAGCATCTTTTTTTGCTCCTTCCATTTTGTTTAATAAATAGACTTTTTACAAATAAGTCAAATTTGTTTTGCTTCTGTCTCTTTCTTTGCCTGATCTTCATTATCCTTAATTTATGGACATGAGTGTATATTGGAATCTGTGTCAGCTATGAAAAAGAAAATAAATGTCTGACAAGGAATGCAGAACTACTTTCTATTCGATGTTTCCATAACATGTAGTAAAAATTTCAAACGAAGGTAGTTTGTTTTGTTTGTTTCTAAACTTGTATGTCTCTAAAAAGATTTCGAGACCTACTAGTGTTATAAATAGCATTGAATAAATGACCTGCCATTAGTTACATTCAAAAGAACGAGAATTCTTAATTTGACTTTCATCTCCTCTGATTCTTGTGAAAAAAACGAGATAACTTAAAGCTTATGTTAACTATAATGAAGAGAAATTGTAAATTCTTTATGAACTATAAGATAAAAATAGCTTTCACAGCTATAAAAAAATTTAATGGCTTAAATATACACATAAGATGTGTATGACTGATTAAGATACCTTTTTTGTGTTATGAAATACTGTATTAGTTGATTCACGAAGTATTTAATGGCTATATTAATGCATTTAAAAACAGCTTTTGTGCTGCCCTTAATTAAATGCAATACTCGATTTTTATTCTGCGTTTTCTTTAGTCTTCGAAATAGTCTGCTTAATTAATTCAAGCAGGAATAAAGAGGCACCAAAGTTATGCACTGCTCAGGTATTTGTGAGACTAACTAGAAAGTGATGCACAGGAAAAAAACAACTAAAAATTTACCTCAAGGGAGTAGGCGAAGAGTTGAGGACAGAGATAGATAAAAGCGATAGGCCGAAGAGGAGAGTTCTGGTCAGGAGTATTGGATTCGAGATCGAGCAGCAAAAAGCTCGGGAGGAGATTGTCTGGCCCACAGGACCAACCGTGAAAAAGTTGAAGACATTTGAGATATTGGTGTGATCGACGGGACAAAGAAGACTGGAAGAAGGTCAAAGACGGTTGAGAGGCCACACTGATGAGCAGGAATAGTTTGTTCTATAGTTAAATTAATTGTAACTCTTCATAGCTGATGGCCCAGCTAGAGTTTTGTGTTAATGTGTAAATATAGTTAAGTGTAGTGTATATAGTATATATATATATATAGTATAGTGTAGTAGTATATATATATATATAGTAAGTGTAGTGTAGTTTATGTGTCATTCAATAATTGTATTGTTGAATTTCGAAGTTGTTGTTGAAGTAATCAGTGATAGTAACGTGTATTGTGCTAATATGAATGTGCCGCACAATTTCTGTAGATGTGATGGTGTAGACCTACCGAGTGAAACCTTTCCAACACATCTCTTATATTTGGCCTCATTAAAGTACGAACGTTGAACTATAAAGTTCCCCAAAACATTTCGAAGTGATGCATTAGCATTTATTACTCAGTAAGAAGCAACTACTTGCCTGAAGATAAATTGGCATGCTCATGTAATAAAATTATTTAATTATGCTGTTACATTCAAGCTGGATTCTAATTGAATCAATAGATAAAACAAACATAAGGAAAATCTTCTCCAAAAATACAGCAACATCCATTGTAATTAGGACCATTTTCGTCAATCACAAAGGAAAATAACTTTAAGTTGTTTTAGTAAAATCATTAAAAATTAAGAGTCAGGCCAAATTACTATTTCAGTAACTCATTAACAAACAGCAGTATACGAAATGGCTATCGTTTGCTGCCATCCGTACGCCTCTAATGTAATGCAATGCAGTCGAGAATGAAATATTTAATGAAATTATTCACAGAAATATGATTAATTATTTTGCATTGAAGATTTTGTTTATTCACTTATAAAATGCTCTTTTATCAGAAATGCATGTATAATTTCCATTGCACTGTTTATTATGAAAAATTGATGTGTCATCCAAGACATTTATCTTATACTTGGAATTTGTGATTGACTTTTATATTGCTTTTGCAAACACACAAACGTCCAGTTCACAAATGATCAGTTCCAGTTTCAAAGTATCATTATTCTAATAGCATTCATGCTATTTACAGGCAAATAAATGATGTCCGACTACTTAAGCAGGCTATATTTACAACATAAATATTCATGCAAGTTATATTCTCAGTAAATCATAAGATTCGTATGCGTGACAAAATTTCAAATCTCGATTTTAAAATCAGTCTGCGTGTTTGTTGACTTCGTTTAACTGGAAATGTTTGAAATGTTAACTACTACTTGCATTCACGCAATTCTGAATTTGATGATTCGATACATTCATTATCGAGAAAGTTTCATCAAACTAGAAACGCAATATTTTAAATAAATTCAATATCCAGAACATTTATTTCAATTTTATAAGTCGGCCAAAGAATTTTCAGCTTTCAATACTTTTAAAAAATGAAAAATAAACTTTAAAAAGAATAAATTAATCCTAAACAAAGTTTTTGGTATGAATTTTAACAGAATGTACAATAATAAATTAAATGTAATAAAGTATCTCAACAACACTTTCACAAAAAGGAATTATATTTTTCAAATTTTTCAACTTTCATATCTTTTCACTTATTTTATTTTAAAATCCTTTGTCACTGGAACAGCTGATATTTTGCAGATTCAGAGCTTACAAAGAGGGCTTTCTAGACGACAACCCCACCCGATAACAATCCATTGTAACAAAGAAATTTAGAACGAACACACTCAGAAATGACATCAGGATACATCTCACAGTTTTCCATTTCTCCTTGAATTCAACAGAGGATATTTCTGGCCCACAGATTTATCGTTTCAACTCCTGGCACAAACATAAGAATTTTCAGCTTCACTTCCCTTGTAGAATTTCGAACAGACCCCTATCAGTTCGTAAGCATATAATGGCTATCAAACAGACAGCTACAAGCTTGCATTCTTTTGATCATACTATTTTACTAGTTGTCTTATTAATAACTGAAATATAGATTTCGTTGCTTGTGGGGCTCTTTTGTATGTAACCGTACCATGCAATAGTCTTTATCCGAAGTTTAGATCATGTTACAATCTGTGTAAAGACTGATAATTAATGATTTGAAAAACATAAAACATAAATCAGATTCTGAAGAGAGGTGTTTGTTAACCATTCGACATGAAAGATGACGAAAATCGGCGTCTAAATAGACAACTACAGCTGCCGCGACTGTGACCATCGAAGGCATTCAGGCGACCATTGTTAGTAATAACAGACTCCAAGATGTGTGGCGACAACTGAATTAAATTATTACGACAATACGGTACAGAATGTCTTGCGGAGAATATACAATATTATCCATACAATATCAGCCACTTGCAGCAACTTAACAAAACGATTATGGTCGACGATTGGCATTCACTCTGCCGTTTCCCTGCCAGGTGACACTATTGGAAATTTAGTTTCGTTTGAATACCTACTCGACATCGGACTATAGCTCTTGATTGCATTTCTATCTACATATCTCACTGCTAGTATTCGGTGATAAAAGCCTACATAGCCCAAGGGCCCCTCATTTTATCCCTACATTCCCTTGCAAGGATAGATTTCGATCCTGTAGAATTCTGTGGGGAATCCCGTTTTCTTCAAAATGGGACTGTGAACACTCATGATTGTAGAATTGGGCATTCGAATTACCCTATACATTTAGGAAACCGCGTTGCATTCAATAAAACTCACTATTTGGTAGGGTTTCGCAACAGAATTCCTTGTAAGAAAATTTTTATTTTGAGAGCATTATTCCAACAGAACAAATACCCTGAGCCATTATTACTTAGAAAACATCTTTATTAATGCGCTGTGTAGAGACAAAATATCCAATTTATAAACAGGAGGACGTTAGTTTTATTACGGCTAATTTAACATCTTTTGTTTCTTTCATATTATCAGCAAACAAATTTAATAAGAATATGGATGAAGAATAATATTGTTAAATCGTATTGCTAAAAGCGATAAAAATCACAAAATCTTTGAAAATTTGGAATCTCTTTATACGAAAGATGTTGTTCGGTAAAGAACCATGCACAAAAAAAAAAAATTAACACTATTCCTTTCTAAAACAATGCATTTCCTCGAAGAATTAGAGATATGTGTGATGATATTAAGTCTTCAGTAATTGAAAGAATGAAAAACAATTTTCTTCTTTTTAATACAGATGGATGAAACCATTAATGTTTCTAATCTGGCAATTTGCTCATATTTGCATTACAACTTGCTTGAAGAAAATCTTTTACTGTGCTGTCTTGTAACTGAAAGGTGCACAAGAATTCAGGATAATTTCTAGGGAAAAAAGGAATTTATTGAGTAATTGATGTGGTGTTGGAATGGTGGAAAATCTATTGTCTCGTTGGTACACAAGCTTTTGCGGTAGCATGAAAGAAATCTCTGCCCATTTTGCTATTGCAACAAAAAGCAACAAACTCTCCATCAACAACTCCAACAACTCCAAAGCTTAGCGTTGAAATCCTTGACGCATACAAAAAAGGAAGTGCTTGGTATATTGTGAAAATTGTTTATTTTATTAAGACCAATTCAATAGATTCCAAACTTTTCCAGTTTTTGTGTAAAGAACACAAAACAAACGAATATTTATCTACACGAAATATTACTTTTGCACACTGCAGTGGGGTGGCTTTTATGAGGAAAAGTACTCACAAGACACGCACAAAAAAAATATGAAAAAATATATATTCATAAATAATGAGTTTTATCTAGGCTTACGTGAAATAAATAAGGTTGGGACATTTCCTAAGCTTTAATGAAATACAGAACTTTCTGTGTACCTAAGAACGCATAAAATTTATTTAAATTTAATTAGAAAATTTGCAGATCCATATATTGTTTTTGAAGTGATTTTCGGTGCTCTTTTAGTTTTTAGAGGAAAATAAACTTCAAAATCAATCTGTAAAATGAATATCAGCTAACCTTCGGTTAGCAACTGATGATATTTTTAAAAATTTATTTTATATACATTTTTACATAAAATCACATAAGAACAAGATTACAATTATATTTAAATAGAAGTGTGTAAAATTCAATTTAAATGTTCGATTCAATTAATCTATCCCTAGAAATATTTTAGAAATCTTTACTTTCAGAAAATCATATCTGTACTAAATGTTGATAGAATTTTAAAGTTATAAGAAATGTGTAGTTTAAAATTCGATAATTTTTCTCAAATTCCAAAATAAGTTCTCTTAATTTAAAAAGCAATCTTTCAACAAACTTTAGACATAAAAATTAGTTCAGTTTTTACTAAAAAAATACTTTCTTATAATATTAATACATCATCTCCATAACAAAAAAGGGCATAAAGCAATTTATGCTTTAATAAATAATATTGTTGCTTTTTTTTTACTCAACATTTCACAAATAAGTACTGCTGTACTATATAATTAATGAAATGTTTTACTATTTTACTAATAATTTAACTCTTTGACATTGTAGAAATTATCACAGTTTTTTCAATAAGTGCCCTATAAGTGATAAGTTCCGATATAACCTCTTGAGATCCGAAATCTTGTTTTTTTAACCAATTGTTTCCTAATTTGATATTAACCTTCTAAAGGATGCTACATAACAGTAAATTAAGTCATTTTTACAATAAAAAAACGTGTTAGGAAAATTAACTTTTTGGCTTGTTCTATATAATGGATTTCATTTTTGAGCACAACATTGTGAGCAAATAACGCTATTGAAAACAAAAATTTCCTAGTATGCAACTTTGAGAGTGCAATTAATTGATGTCCCCTATTTCAAATGTGGAGTACATTAAAAAATGCATATTTTTTCCTTTCTCAAATAAAAACAGTCTAAATACAACATAATTTTATTATTTAAACTTTTAAAATTAAATTATAATAATCGGTTTCATATATAGACTGAACCATGCATTCCCACGGGATATGTAGCAGACAAAAGAACCAGAAAGATTGAACATCCCTTAGAATCAGGTATGGAACATTTTCTTAGAAATACAGGTTTAATCAAGAAGACCTCCCGTAGAGAATGTCAATCTGTCATTCTTTTCAGAACAAGTTTCATAAGGGTTTCCGGTAGGGTTTTTTTGTATACATAGACTCTTGCAGAAACTGGAAAAAAGAGAGAAGGACGACATACTGAGATAGAATCAGTAGTGCAATGGAGCAGTCAGACAGCAGAGAGGTCACCCGGCCCTTGCAGAATTCAACAACCCTTACAGAACGCGATTTAAGAAAATCGAACAGAACCTTATACTGTTATTCCATGTGTTAATTCATTATATAATGTGTACATATTGTTATGCATTGCTTCTTCAAAACAGGAGCAGATTAAAATCTTCGCTCTTGAAATTTTTTTTTCATTTCATTTGCAATCCAACTAACTGTACTAGACAAACTACTCCTAACTTTATGTACATATTAGTTTTTCTTGTTTAAAAGTATAAAAAAATTAAATTAATGTTGCTGACATAATTTCAATGGTTGTTCTTTTGTTTGCTTATGCATTTTCAAATGCTTCATTTAAAATTTTGCAACATACATGGCAGTGCTGAACTAGCCAATGCAACAGATTGCAGGATTTTAAGATTAAAACTGCAATGTTTTCTACAAGCAAAATAAAAATGTCCAATAGAATGGACGTTGTATTTAAAGACAGCCATAAATTTACAGTGTCATAAAATTTGTAATGCTTAAACTTTCAATACCATTAAAGGATTAATTTTTAAAAAAATTTATAGCGTTTCTCATTCTCTTTGGCAAATCTTTTGTGACTCATTAATTTTTTGTATTAAAATTATTGATTATACGTTCCAGCAAACTTTAGAAACGACTAAAAAAAGTTACCAAAATTTTATTTATTTTCCTGCAAACTCTTCATTTTAAGGGGCTTTTAGGTTCCAATGAAACATACCTTGCCTTATTAGTGGATCAGTGGTATGGTGCCTAACTAACTTGCAAAGCGACTTAAATTTGCTGGCTTAGTTTGCAGTCATTGTTTTGAAAAAGGTGTAGAGTTGATGGCAAATGAAATGAAGTTTCTGGAGTAATGGCTTGTAAGGATTCTTCGTGTTTTCTTTCTAGTTTTTCTAGCCGCCATACTACTGAACTACGAATCAGAAAACACATATGCAAAAAGAGTTTCAATAAGAAGCATTTTTTTTTTCCTTCCTTTCCTCTCAAAATGAAATAAAATATTTTCGATTTATGAGAAAGAAGAAAAGAAAAAAAGTATTAAAACTCATAATATTAGAAAGTAATATCTTACTAAAATTTACTTAAAAAGAATAATTATTTAATAGTAAAAAATTACTTAAGTCTTCAGAATAAAATTCTCAATTTTCTTTTTATTCCAACTTAATTTGGACGGAGTGCAGGAATTTAATAAATTAGACTCATGAATATGGATAATATTCATGGTTTCTATCCTCATTAAAAAGTTTCCTAGACTTTATTTATTACGCACAGATTCTCCTCTTATATTGAAAATTATCAATAGATGGGTAAGATACCATCTATCTTGCAAAACATTAAAAATCAATGATGACAACAAAAAAAAAAAAGAAAGGAAAAGAAAGAAAAAATAACATAAAGAATAATCTTAGTTGTCCTTATAAGTATATAGATTTCAGAATGTCTACCGGTACCCTAGGGAATGCATTTGTTTCGGTTCATCCCTCTATAAGATTATCATTTTCGTGCTACGTTGACTAGTTCTTATCTTAGTTACCAAAGGGATTGTCTCTACACAACGTCGTTCATAAGTTGGTCCTTTCTTTTGATCTTTTTTACCGCTGATGATCCACAAATATTTCTGCCATGATCATGTTTTACTTAATACAAACATTTTCGTTTCATCATTTTAAGTTTTAATCATTCAAGCATTTTGAGAGTAAATCATGTCAAATTCCTTATTGTAAGTTACAGTACTTTTATGAATATTTTATGTGAAAAAAATAAATAAATAAATATGAATACCAGGTGGGCTGAAAAGTTCATAGGCTAGCATAGAAAAGTTCTTTTTTTTTTTTATATAGAATTTGATTTTATTATTCAATATAGTTGCCTTCGAGGGGCTCTACAACGATTATAGCGGTCATACAATTTTTCGATACCATTTTTATAGTACGATTTGTCTTTAGCCTCAAAATAGTCTTCAGTTTCGGCGATTACCTCTTCGTCGGCGCGAAATTTCTGTCCAGCGAGCATCCTCTTGAGGTCTGAGAACAGGAAAAAGTCGCTGGGGGCCAGATCTGGAGAATACGGTGGATGCGGAAGCAATTCGAAGCCCAATTCATGCAATTTTGCATCGTTTTCATTGATTTGGGACACGGTGCTTTGTCTTGATGAAACAGCACTTTCTTCTTCAAATGAGGCCGTTTTTCCGCGATTTCGTCTTTCAAACGCTACAACAACGCTACGTAATAGTCGCTGTTTAAGGTTTTTCCTTTTAAGATAGTCAATGAATATTATACCATGCCTATCCCAAAACCCACATTGATGCCATAACCTTGCCAGCCGACTTTGTGTCTTTCCACGCTTTGGAGTTGGTTCATCACGTGCAGTCCACTCGGCTGACTGTCGATTGACCCCGGTGTGAAATGATGGAGCCGTGTTTCCTCCATTGTCACATATCGACGAGGAAATTCGGGTTTATTAAGATTGAACAGCTCCAAACACTGCTTAGAATCATCCATTCGTTGTTGTTTTTGGTCGATTGTGAGCTCGCGCGGCACCCACTTTGAACAGAGCTTTGCATATCCAAAATATTCATTCACGATATGTCCTTTGATATCTTTAGAGTCTCAGCTATCTCAATCAACTTCACTTTTTACGGTTATCAGAAATTATTTTGTGGACTTATTTGATGTTTTCGTCTGAAGCAGCCTCTTTGGGGATTCCACTGCATGCATCGTCCTCGGTGCTCATTTCGCCTTGTTTAAATTTAGCAAATCACTTCTCTAAGGTTGATTTTCCTGGTGCAAAGTCCGAATAATGTTTATCAAGCGAAGCCTTGGCTTCAATGGTATTTTTTTCGCCAAAAAGCAATGCTTTATTAACACACGAAATTCCTTTTTATCCATTTTTCAAACTAACAAAAGTTGCTTCACTAAAAATGCTATAAATCACATACTAATAGTGCAACAACTGTCAAATTTATACGCGTGTCTTTTGAAGGTTAGGGCTAACTAAACATCATATGGATATAATACTAGTAGTGCCATCTATGTGTCAGCCTACGAAATTTCAGCCCACCTGTTATATCATAGAGATATTGAGGAGTAAGTGAAAACAGTTTTTGAGTTAAGCTGGTCCCCTTTACAGATTTCATTTTATTTGCAAATCCATATTCATTTTTTTATAGTCTACCTTAACTCTATGTTACAAATATTTTTAACTAAAAGATAATATTCAAATTAAGACATATTGAACAAAAATAACAAAGAGATATTGATTGGTTTGGTTTGTCTCTCTACGGTCATCTTGTGCACACATTAGGCTAATTAGACCGGGACCTACAGTTCAACGTGGATTCCGAACCACCAACAAACATCCATGCCATCCCCAGGATTCGAACCTGAAACCTATGGTACCACTGCCCGGGTGCTAGCAAATTGGCCATCCGGCCGCAAAGAGTTAATGAAGAATACGCGGAAATAAGACGCAAGTTAAGCAAATTCTAAAAAGAAATCAAGTTATTATTGCGTATTCATTTTATGTAGTATGTTTTTTATCCTATGTTAAAAAGTTTTTGTTTAAATGATTAAACTGAAATTGTTTGAAAGCTTTTAATATAGAGAAATAAAATGTTATATAATACGAAGATTCTAATCTTCTTTTTATATAATGAAAACTTATATAATAGAATATTAGAATTCAAAAAATAAAATAAAATTCTTTATGATTTTAATATATTTAAAAAAATTATGATTTTATGCTGAGCTGTAATTAATGGTCTGGTATGAATAGCCCCCCCTCCCCCCATTTTACACATTGTACAAAAATATAAATGTGAATGAGAGTTCTTTAAAAATATTTTTTTACTCTTTGTTCTTATTTATCTTTTACCCTAATTTTCTTACTCGTTAATTTCTCTGCTCTTAAAAATTACCCTTAGTGTTTTTCGTTATGAATTAATTTAAATTCACATTTTCAACATAATACTTTATCAGAATGCTGTGATTTCACAATTAAAAAAATTATGTGTATATCACTTATCATTTCAATTAAATAAATAAAGAAAAGCTGTAAAATAAATAAACTGTGCATTAAAAGTTATTTTTTACACACATTAAAATTTTTTTAGTTAGAAACGTAGTGAATTATCTTTTTTTTTTATACTTTCTGAGAATAAATTTTTAAAAAAAAAGTTGGAAAACAGGTAGAATAAAAATGTAACGAATATTTTTAATAAAAGAATTAAAATATTTTACTGTTTATATGTGTTTAGATATATTTTAAATTGCAAATTCAATATCTGAAAAAAAAAGAAGTTTTCGTTTTATTTCATTTATCTTCGAAAAAAATCTTCAATTTTATCTTTAACTTAACTTATCTCAATCTTTAATTTTTTTTTTTTTTTTTTACTTTCTTAAAATTTTAAAAAAAAAAAAAAAAAGAAATTGCAAATTTATGGTACACGAGATCTATTTTAAATGAGATGAGAAAAATTAATATTGCACACTGAAAAAAATTCACAAATTAAGGAAATGAACATCTCATAGCCAGCTGTAAAAGGAGGAGACTGAATAATGTATCGTAAAAATAGCCTCTAAAATGATTAGCTGAGAATTCTTATTCGATTTGTCCTGTAATTTTAAGATTAGTATTACTGTAATGTTCTTTCATTCAATGTGAAGTGAAGGACCCTCACATTGGCCCAATTACAGGTTAAGATTGTTAATTGGTTAAGATTGTCCCTAATTGTACCGAATTTAAACTTAACTTAAATTCTTTTATTTTTATTTTGTATTTTTACTTTTATTTATTTTTAATATTTTTAACTTTTGAGTACCATTTATTTGAATTTTAGAACTTTTTTCTTTTATATTTTTTATTTATTAACATTAAAGCAGCCAATTAAAATTAAAATCCTATTTATTTAATTAAGATGAGGAGGTTAAGGGGTAACTTTTTTTTTGAGTACCATTTATTTGAATTTTAGAATTTTTTTATATTTTATTTATTAACATTAAAGCAGCCAATTAAAATTAAAATCCTATTTATGAATTAAGATGAGGAGGTTAGGGGTAATTTTTTTTTGAGTACCATTTATTTGAATTTTTAGAAACTTTATCTTATTATTTTTTATTTACTAACATTAAAGCAGCCAATTAAAATTAAAATCCTATTTATGAATTAAGATGAGGAGGTTGAGGGGTAACATTTTTGAGTACCATTTATTTGAATTTTAGAAACTTTATCTTGTTATTTTTTATTTACTAACATTAAAGCAGCCAATTAAAATTAAAATCCTATTTATGAATTAAGATGAGGAGGTTGAGGGGTAACATTTTTTGAGTACCATTTATTTGAATTTTAGAAACTTTATCTTGTTATTTTTTTTATTAACTAACATTAAAGCAGCCAATTAAAATTAAAATCCTATTTATGAATTAAGATGAGGAGGTTAAGGGGTAACTTTTTGAGTACCATTTATTTGAATTTTAGAAACTTTATCTTGTTATTTTTTATTTACTAACATTAAAGCAGCCAATTAAAATTAAAATCCTACTTATGAATTAAGATGAGGAGGTTAAGGGTAACTTTTTTGAGTACCATTTATATGAATTTTAGAAACTTTTATCTTGTTATTTTTTTATTTACTAACATTAAAGCCGCCAATTAAAATTAAAATCCTATTTATGAATTAAGATGAGGAGGTTGAGGGGTAACATTTTTGAGTACCATTTATTTGAATTTTAGAAACTTTATCTTGTTATTTTTTTATTTACTAACATTAAAGCAGCCAATTAAAATTAAAATCCTATTTTTGAGTTAAGATGAGGAGGTTAAGGGGTAACTTTTTTTGAGTACCATTTATTTGAATTTTAGAAACTTTATCTTGTTATTTTTTATTTACTAACATTAAAGCACCCAATTAAAATTAAAATCCTACTTATGAATTAAGATGAGAGGTTAAGGGGTAACTTTTTTTTTTGAGTACCATTTATTTGAATTTTAGAAACTTTATCTTGTTATTTTTTTTATTTACTAACATTAAAGCAGCCAATTAAAATTAAAATCCTATTTATGAGTTTAGATGAGGAGGTTAAGGGGTACCATTTACTTGAATTTTAGAAACTGTATCTTGTTATTTTTTTATTTACTAACATTACCAATTAAAATTAAATTTTTTAAGATGAGAGGTTAGGGGTAACTTTTTTGAGTACCATTTATATGAATTTTACTTTTATCTTGTTATTTTTTTTTTATTTACTAACATTAAAGCAGCCAATTAAAATTAAAAATCCTATTTATGAATTAAGATGAGGAGGTTGAGGGGTAACATTTTTTGAGTACCATTTTTTGAGTACCATTTATTTGAATTTTAGAAACTTTTTTTATCTTGTTATTTTTTTATTTACTAACATTAAAAGCAGCCAATTAAAATTAAAACCTATTTATGAATTAGATGAGGAGGTTAATGGGGTAACTTTTTTGAGTACCATTTTTTGAATTTTAGAAACTTTATCTTGTTATTTTTTTATTTACTAACATTAAAGCAGCCAATTAAAAATTAAAACTTTATCTTTACTATGCCAATTAAAATTAAGATGAGGAGGTTAAGGGGTAACTTTTTTGAGTACCATTTATTTGAATTTTTTAGAAACTTTATCTTGTTATTTTCTTATTTACTAACATTAAAGCAGCCAATTAAAAATTAAAATCCCACTTAAGAAAATTATTTCAAAAAAACCAAATGAATTCAATGCATACTACGTTAACATTTTTTTCTTATATATCTGAATGAATATCTATGAATATAAAAATTAATTATTAACTTTGTTGTTTAACAAATGTATTTTTCAAATGTAATAAATATATTAACAATTGTGATGCTCTGCCGAAAATAGTTTTATTAAACGTGTGCTGCCCTCTATCAGATGCAAAGATAAATAACTTCTGATATTCTTAAAAATATTTCCCAAAAAGTTTCATTTTTTAAAAGAATACCTTTTTCTAATTTCATTAGACTTTTTAACTCTTATTGCTTTTAAAAGCTAAAGATAAGACAACATATATATCTAGAGCTGCAAAATACCGTATGAGGTGGATTTTTAAACAAATTGTTTCTGTATTTAATTTATATTTGTTTAATAATTTTCAAAACCATCTCCATATAAATTATTTAATAGGTATAATTCTTTTGATACACAATAAGTATTTCTTTATTCTCTTATTACCTTTTTTTCAGAATGTTGACGTCTTTGTTAATGAAATAAATTCATCTAAGGATTAATTCATCTAAGCATAAGTGTGAGATGTCTAAAAATATAAATAAATTAAATGTATTTGGATCTACTTCATGTTCTGATTCATAGTTTTTTATCTATTATTCATGATCTTAATATTCTAATAATCTAAAGCAGGGGTGACAAACCCAAATGATCTTGCTGGCCACTTTGGAAATGCATCATACTCCGCAGGCCGCATATAAATTATATATCCCCATATTAGATTTAGATCCCCTATAGAATTTTTGGAGTGAAAATTGAAACATAATGAATTATTATTTTTGTGTTTACTATTATTCTAATAAACATAGATAACATAACACATAAATATAAATAACATAACAATAATGGTACTAAACGCACATTGTAAAGAAATATATAACACTAAAAAATGAAATATGAAAAATATATAAATATAAAAGAAATAAAAGAATGAAATCAATGAAAAATATTTATTTTACCAATATACTGCAATATTTGTTTCTCCACTCTTTCAATTAACTTTTGCAAATCGATCGCAATTTGGGTATTTGCACCTCGTATTGGTGTTGCAGGTTAGCGTCCGTTGTGTTTGAGCGGATTTTGTGTTGGGTCAATTTCATTTTAGAAAAAACGATTCGCAGGTGTAAGAAAAAAGCGTTGAACCAAAAGGGCTAACAACTTTAACTAAGAGTCTGGTTTGCTCTGCTATCAACAATTAACTGTGCGTATGTAGGGATGGTCACTGCATCACTGAGGTCGCTTAAAGTGAAACATATAACCTGTTATATTAGGTGTTCCAAGATGGGCTCGCATCATGAGTTCGCAAATATAATTTAATTATTCTGCGAACTTTTAACTCTAAACTCATAAATAAAACAGGCAATATCTGTCATATATTCGAAAGAATATTATTTTAAAATCACAGTTAATTTTTTCACATAATTCCGACAGTTAATTTCTGAATATATGGATGCACACATAATGTATTTTTAATACTTGGGTTTCACGATTTTGGCCATTATAAAATAAATATATTTTGTAAAAGAGTAATAAATCTCACGGGCTAGAAAAATATTCAAGGCGAGCTGCGGGTTGGCCACCCCTGTTCTAAAGAGTGCTTCTTAAGTCTGCTTCTTGTTAGCTTGCCCTTAAATATTTCCTTTCGTGTTTCAGACTTTTGTAATTCATATCACGTGGTAAGCTAAATTTATTATCTAAATTAATCTAACTAAGTTAATTTTTATTTTCTAATTTATATTTGATTTTGCTTTTTAAGAAAGAGTAGGTAAAGCGTCTTCCATTGGTTGTGTTCCACATGTGTATTTCCTCTAAAAGTCCTCTTAGAAAGCAAATTCTTCTTCACTTCCTTCCTTCCATCGTTGCACTATTCGTGGTACTTATTAAAGACATAAGATCTGACAAAATGCCAAAAAAAAAAGAATATTTTGTTGACATTAGATTCTATAAAGTCTTATTGAGGAACTTCAAGAAATCCGAAAACACTACTCATCATTAATCACACTGATAAATAATTTTAGCTATAGTTTATTGTAATGAACTGAATATTTATCTCAACTAGCTATTTGTGATATGGAATAAATTTTTGAAATCTTTGTTGGCAAATGGTGAATAATTAATGGTGTGATAGCCACACTCTTCCTGCAAATAGGCATTTTTTAAATTGTAATTTAACTTTTGAAGAATTTTTTATATATCTTTTCAACTTTTTCAACCAAGATTTCGCTAAAGTATTTCAGTTTAAAAAGAAATGTAGTGGTTACAGTGTTACCATTAGGGTCTGCTACACTACACCGACATATAGACACCGCATATTTGAAAAGAACATCCTCAACAATAGCATCTGGTGTAGGGGTTCACATGTTTTGCTTCCCAAAGGTAAAACTCTTCTATTTATCGTAGCATCCAAGATGTAGATATGAAAGCTTTCAATCACTTGTAAGATCGTAGCAAGTCAAATTTCAAAAATCCATTACTTGCAAGATTTTAAAAAAAGCTCAATTTGTCAAATGAAGACTTGCCCTGTTGTTTATGTTGACTCGTCCTACGTTGTCTTGTTAACTATTAACTAGAACTACTTTTAAAACAAGCTCTTTTGTATAAAAGTAGTTATATTTAATCATCAAAATATTAATTTTAATTCCTACGATTAATAACGAACATATATTTTAATTCACTGATTTAGTAGCTACGTAAAAATGGACTGCATTTAGAGAACGGCGTATTTTATTTAACATTATGAAACATTGTTTAGTTAATACAGTGCAGCTTCAATAATATCCTTTTATTTAAGAAATATTTTTTAACAATTCTTTTGCCCATCTCTGTCTTTTAGTTCACAACAGTGTGGTTTTCCTATATGTAATCGAAACAGGCATTTAAATTTATTGTTCTGTTTTATATTATAATTAAAAATGATGTTTAATCTACCTTTGTCTATCATGAAGAAAATAAAAGATAAACAATCAGAAACACTAAACACTACTAATAGTAATTTTTAAAACAATCTTTTCCATACATGCATTTTAATCTTAAACATAACGGACTCGAATCGTACGATATCATATATATATATATATACTTTTAAACACTTTTATATACTTTTTATATGTACACTTTTTGGAAACGAAAAACTACTTAAAGCTGGAATTAAGTGTATTTTAAACTGAAAATCCTGATAATGCTTGTTACTTTGAAGGGTTATTATTTCAGTTCTCCATACTAGGTATTGAAATGTTGGAGTTTTTATTTGTTTTTCCTCAGATATTATCTCCCAAAATTAAATTTTTATATTAGTAGACCTCATGATCCATTTATACAAGTCCCAAACAACTTTCCGGGAGAACTTTTAAGTCAAACTGCAGCACATTTGCGTGTTATATGGGACAAACACAGAAAACTCCCATTAGACAACCTAAATATCGGTACGAGAAGTTTATAGTAAGCTATGAGACTATTTAGTTACTATGCTGTTATTCACTATCGAGTCTCCTTAATTTTAAAAGCACTGATTGTATTGGATACTGTCAACAGATTCGAACATGTGCCCTATGAAATTTAACTGTACGTGTTGCCACTAGCCATGTGTCAATCAGAAAATTACTATGTGTTTTCTTTTTAGTTAGCATAGAGTGTTTTTAAACAAAAAATCTTTTTAATTTAATTTAATTTAAAAAAGATTATTTAAAATGACGTTTTCTATTATATGTGATGACTTAAAATCGAAGAAAAATGGTTGCTGATCATTTCGGAAATTCTCCACTTTCAGGAAGTACTTGGAAATTTGAAAGTTATCTTCGATTGCTGCCACGAGATGGCAGCAGGAATCCACAATTTAGCAAAATAAGGAGGATTGTTCTTTAATGTTATAAATGTAATTAAAAATCTTTATGTTATTTGTTAAATATTTATTAAGAGCTGAGAGATTTTTAAATATGTTTTTAAATGGATTCAAGTATTACAGTAAAACATTTAAATGCATGAAGTCTTAGATGTTATGTCAATCCAACCTTGTAGCGACACCTACTGATGGAAAATGGAGTAAGAATTGAATAACTTCTACTGTCACTGTTAAAAAGGGAATTTTCCCGCTAGAATGAAAACAGAACGTAGTTGGCGTTAGAAATTAAATAAAAGATGTTGTAAATGTGAAAATTGATTATCGTCTTTTATTTTGCCGTCTGAATTTTAATAACACTACGCAACCTTTACAAAGCCGCCACAACCTTTATATTTGTGTTGTACATCGACAAAATACATGTTCCATTTATTTATACCATTTGCATATAGTTCCATTTATAGAAAGGGAGGACATTGTCTTCCGAGAGGATTTTAAGAGGTAGCTACTCTGCATTTGAATATCTGAAGTGACTAAGTTATAGCAAGTTATAGTTGTTAGCAAGATTCTTGAAATGATATAACCACTACAGTATGGAATGGGCCGTCAAAGTCAAATTATGGAACTAATCTAAATCATCTGCGATGCTAGAGGCGCCGTTGCTTCATGGAGAGAGGGTCCTGTCTTCCTGATTGTTCATCCTAAAAAAGGGGCAGACTGCCAGTTATTTTCACCAATTCTCAACTGGTACCTCCTGACAGATCTTTTACTTAACCGTCCTTAAAAATAAAGGATTCTAAAACAAAAGATCAGTTTGCCAGCAATCCTCTCCAAACTGTTTAACTCGCTGACTTTTTGGCTGCACTGATTCTCCTTTATGAACTTGGTTCTAAGATGCTGCCTAAGCATTCCCATCTTCTGATGGCAATTCAAAAACTGAATATAGATTAAATTAACTTGAACTTTTTATGGATATAATGTTATCGGCCAATATTGCAATCTCATATCATAACACAATAATTATACAAAATGGAACTTTTAAATTCTTCAAGAGTCCCGTCGATCATGACAATCCAGAAATTCCATAAACGAAAGACTATGAACCCTCTGAGAGTGTTAAACGATCTAGTCGAATTATAAATAATGCTTCAAAGTCACCTTCTCTTTCCCTTTTCATTTAATTTTTGTTTTAATTTTCATTTCACACTTAAATTTCCAGCCATTCCAAACTCTAGTTAACTTTCAAATCTCACCTTAAAACAGGCCTTTTGGGACTTATATGTTTCATAGATCCTTTAACAACAATTTATCGATCGAATATTAAAACAGGTGAATATATTTTAAAGTTTATAACTTTTTTGAAACCCTTCTTTTAAGTTCCAGAGAAATCCAGCAAAAACTCTTAAGCAATGACTCCATCCAATTGCTTTCGATTAAAGCACAAGCATGCTATTTTGGAAATGAGTACGCAGATAGCCTTGCTAAAGCAAACATTATAGGCTGCGACTCAATTTGTCTTCCATATCTATTTTCACTTCTCAAAAATAACTTAAATAATTGTCTTTTATAGAGGATTGGCAAAGTAATTGGAATCAACGCAACACAGGGCGGAAATTTTTCGAAATCATTCCTAAAGTCTGAAAAAAACAGTAGAATTTTATCCAGAATAGAAATTATGTTTGCAAGTGGTCATGATCCATTCTCAATATACTTCAAAAGATGTTGAGATGCTCTCAAAAGACGATTTCTGTTCCTGTAGAGAAATTGAAGAACCATTCCACTGTGCAACTACTTGTCCTCTAACAGAATCATGGCATCTTAAGATATCTTCTCAGCTTCAGTGGCAGAGAAATATAATTTACAATCATGTACCAGATGGAAAATCATCACATTAATAAACTTCATTGAAGAAAATTAACATTTAATCATCCCAAGAAACCATTATCCCTGAAATACAAATTTAATTATCTGCACGAATTTTATCACTTTCCTCAAAAGTATTTCATTCTTCATAGTATGAAAGCCGTCATATTATTACATCATGCTATACTTATTTTCGCAGGTTTCTGGCCAATATGTATCCCTTCTGCATTCTATACTTCTCGTTTCACTTATGCTTATGTTAGTTACTTAGTTACTGTTATGTTAGTTACCATAGTTTTTTTTTTTTCTTTTCTATGGTATAATTCATTGTGCTCTTGTATTTCTGTAATTGTAAGTTTATTTTATTTTTTCATTATTATTGTTTTTCCCCTTCACTTTTTTAACTGGTAAAGGCATATATAACACTGGATAAAGGGGTGAGGTATGTGCAGCGTAAAGTTAAATTATCACCGTGGAAAAAAAAACAAGGATACTAAGAAGCGTATCATAGCTACCCAGATAAATGAATGTATAAAAACCAAAGGATGCAGATAAGAAGAATTATAAGAAGAACTAGGAAAAGGAAATTTTCCTAAAGTAAGTTTTCGAAGTTTTTTCACTAGGAAATTTTCCGAGTAGAAACTTAATATTTAAATTAGTTTAATAGCTTGTATATTACTTCAAATAAGATTTAAATAAAAATTCCTATATTTTTAACTTTTTTTTTTTATTTTAATTGATGTAGGGCAACTTCCTGTTCCGGAGGGGGAGGGAGAGACTTGGAGATATTCACTTAAATAGATGCAAAGTTCATTTACCCGGTTCTATTCGAAGGGAAATTAAAAATAATTTGCATTATTGTAATTTGATTGTTAACCTTTTTTTTTTTTATATTTAAAGTATTTTTTGGTATTTCTAATAGGTATTGAGTGAAGCTGTAGAGAGGATAGGTAGTTAGATAGATGCACCGTAAGATAGGTTAGGACAAGTTAGGTCAAATAAATTTGCCTACGTAAGTAACCCTCAGAGACTAATTCCATTCATTAGCATGGGCGGTATCGCATTATTGAAAGCATCAATAATATGACGACATAAATCCAGCAGACTTGTAAGTTCTATTTCCATCTCATCTTTTATGTAAACCAAGTGGATAAAATCGCTTAGAATAAGGTCCAGAGATCAAAAACACCATTTAACAATTTATCTTCCTAATTATTCATACCTGTGCCTCTTTTCTTCAAACGTTGAAACAAAATACACTCATGTCCTTAAATTAAGGATAATGAAGTTCAGGCGAAGAAAGAGACAGAAGCAAAAACAAATTTGACTTATTTGTAAAGTATATTTATTAAACAAAAGGTAAAGAGCAAAAAAGATGCTATATGTTTGACATAATTAATAAAAATTGCGATTTTTACTCCCTGGAGCAAATTTCAAAAAGAACCTATTTACATAAAAAAGGATAACATGGTTAGTATGATGGTTAATATGGAGTATGTCTCCCGGACGATGCAATACAGGCCTTACAACGTCTAGGCATGCTGAGTATCAAATTATCAATCTGATCTTGGGGAATATTACACCACTCATCAAGCAATGCCCTCCGAAGTTCCAGTTGACATGTGGGAGGGGGTTGATTGAGTGAAATGTTCTGAATTACTGATAATTAGCAAGGAAGAATATATATGAAATTTTTTCATCATTTGAGAAGGTTAAAAACTGTAGTCTAGTTGAACATATTTGCTCTGTTTATTTGCTTCTTTTGTTTTAAAAAGATTTAATAATATATTTCGGTAATATGAAAAAGAAAACCATCATAATAATACAACGAAATATTTATTTATCATTATACCCTAAAAAAAATTTTCGTTACTATTCATTAAGACAATAGAATTATATATAGTTTTTCTTTTAATAAAAAAATGGATTTATTTATTTATATTTTTTTTGCTTTTAATTTAATTTTTAGTAATTTTTTTTAATAATTGTTGTACTGGAAAAAATGTAAAGAAATGTATTGTTGAAAACAAGTTAATCAAAATGAACCCAATTTCTCTCATGGGAGATGGGTGAATTGAGTTTTCACTCTGATACAAATGTCCTCTTGCTAGGAATACTTTCGATACATTTTTCTTTATGAATACCTATAACAGATACACTCACGCATATATATATATGAAGAACACAACACATGGACACAAAAATGAAGAAGGAGTGGGAGGAAAAGCAATGAGTGTATTGAAAACATGACCATATAGCATGCCAGAAGCTACTGAAGGTATTTACTACTTGCAACTTGTGTAATAAAATCATCCTAGAATTCACATTACAAAAATTCCAAGATGCGTCCCATTAAAAAAAGGAGAAATAATATAAAATCTACAGTGCTAAGTTGAACTTAAGTAGTAAAGAATAAACCCGCCTATCTATGCAACTTATAAACTACAGAGATAGCGAATGGCTGGTTAAATCTCGTCATAGCCATTCTCAATAAACTTATCATCTGCGTTTCCAAGAGCCAGTTTTTAGATACCAATAAATTTGCTACTGGAAATAAAGCTCGAAAAGGGCTAAGACAGGAAGAGGATTTTTTAAGTAAAGAAAAAAAAAAAACCAGTTTAACAAACGTTTAGGAAAAATAATAAATGGTAAAATAATGAATTAATATTCAATAACTAGCATACATATTTCCCACGTTTTTTGCTACATCATCTTACTATCTCATTTCTCACAGTACGAATATAATTAGAAATTTATTTAAAATAAAAGTATCTTTTAGCAGTGTTTGTTCATTTGGCCGATGAGTTCTGCAGTTTCATCATCTATTTTTCATTCACATAATTTAAGATAACCGACTGCTTTCAGAGGCAAAATATTTAAATAATGTTTTGTAGAAAATATTTTTTCAAGCTGTTATAAAACATTACAACTGTGTTTTTGAATCTCTTAATTAAAATAATATCCAAAATATATAAGTTGTAGCAAGAAAACTAAAAATTATTTAATAAACATAAAAATCAAAAAGTTGGAAGGCAGAACTAGTATATTGACAGATCAAAAACGAATACAGACATTTGACAAACATACTATACAATGGCAGGCTGTGAAAAGATGTTGTTTATTAAATTCGTAAAACCTCATATACACTCATGTCCATAAATTAAGGATAATGAAGTTCAGGCAAAAAAAAAAGAGACAGAAGCAAAACAAATGTGACTTATTTGTAAAGTCTATTTATTAAACAAAAGGTAAAGAGCAAAAAAAGATGCTATATGTTTGACATAATTAATAAAAATTGCGATTTTTACTCCCTGGAGCAGATTTCAAAAAGAACCTATTTACGAAAAACAGTATAACATGGTTAGTATGATGGTTAATATGGAGTATGTCTCCCGGACGATGCAAGACAGGCCTTACAACGTCTAGGCATGCTGAGTATCAAATTATCAATCTGATCTTGGGGAATATTACACCACTCATCAAGCAATGCCCTCCGAAGTTCCAGTTGCCAGGTGGGAGGGTGGTTGACGGGCTGCAATTCGTCGGCCAAGCATATCCCACGCATGCTCTATTGATTCAAGTCCGGTGAGTATGCTGGCCAATCCATACGGATGATATCCTCCAATTGAAGGCATTCGTCTACAATGTTTGCACGGTGAGGATGGGCGTTGTCATTCACAAACAGAAATTCAGCACCCATGGCGCCCCGGAAACAAACGTACATATTGTTCCAGAATGACATCCCGATAGATGTGGCCTGTCAACGTTACACTCTGAACATGCAGGTCAGTTCTGGAACCAAGAATAACTCCTCCCCAAAAGAACCATCCTGCACCACCGTAACAGTGTCGTTCAGTGGTGTTCTCTTGGTGGTAACGGGCACCTGGCGCTCTCCATATGAAAGTCCAGCGAGAATCAGACTGCAAACTAAACCTGGACTCGGCGGAAAACATCACACCAGCCCACTGTTGCGGTGTTCACAATGCATGCTCTCTACTCCAGGTTAATCGCAGGCGACAGTGAGTTGCGGTAAGTGGAACACATCTGACAGGCCTACGAGCATATAGACCAATGTGCCCTAAGCGTCTGATGCTGTGCTCCGTCTGTTTCTTTTGGCAGTAACTGCTAAATACCGGTCCTCATTCGGCGTTGTAACTCGGGGGAGACCTGTGCTGTAACATCTACTCACATTACCATCATCTTGGAATCGTTGCCAAAGCCTGGAGAAGACACTCTGGGCGATTCCAAGTTCCCTTGATGCTTCCAGCTGGGTACGTCCACATTCCTGTCGTCCGATAATTCTACCAAGTAAAAAAATCATCCAAATGCTTCCTTTGTGGCATAACTATGCGGTTATTGCACTGAAAGGCTTTTAAAGCGCTTGTGAACAATTTTACTTCTTTTCCACCATTCCTTATATACCCCTCTCTTACACTTTCGTCATTGTGACGTACTATCCGCGCCATCTGGTGGTTTCCTGTAATTTGCATATTCTTCTTCAAGATGTGTGTGATAATTCTACAGTTGAAATTTTTGTTTTAGAGTTCAATTTCTGTGTGATTCTGAATTATCCTTAATTTATGGGCATGAGTGTACTTTAGCTAGCTAACCACGATGAATTTTTGTAATTTTTTTTTCTTATTTATATCATTTCAGAAATAGTATTTGAAAGGAATTACGCTTTATTTATTTATTATTATTATTTTACCTATAATTGAAGCTAGGAAAATTTAATATTCATTGGGGTATCATTTTGTGTTTCTTTATAATGAAGGTTTATTTTTTTAATACTTAGTATCAACTGGTTTTCAAAACTAATTTATCGTCTAAATTTTCTATTTTTAATACTCTTTTCTTACTTTGATTTCAGTTTGATAGCGGGTATTTTATGAAGCATAAATTATTGTGAAACGACATTTTTTTGTAGTAAAAATAATTTACAAATCTGATTTTAAAATATTATAAGAATTTTCAGTACATCAAATAATTCTCCATAGTTTTTAACGAAGGAATGCTATTTTAGTTATTACCATAGAGGAGCATTAATAATCTCTTTTCAGCAGAGATTAAGAAAAAAATGAAGGTGTTTGAAATAACGCTCTGATTTATATGCCAAGATAATATTTATTGATTCAAAAATATTATGTTTTCTTGGATGTTCTTTAAGTAGATATCTTTTGCATTTAAATTCATTTCTTCATTAACAGAGTATTTAAATAATTTAATTAAAACATTTATTAAAATTAATAATATGTTTACACATTCTTTAAAATTGTCAAAAACATTTATCATAGAAAAGCTTTAGAGCTAAATTGCCCCATTATGTATTACATTACATATGCTTAATGCCATGTAAATTGTTTAAATGATAAATGATTTGAGATATTTAAAATTCAATTTTCGTAGTAAATATTACTTTTTGTGTGGCTTGTAATAGCTTTTCCTCACTCCGTAGTCTGTTAATTGTGAAAATACAACGTGTCATGTTTTGGCTATTTTTTATCTCTTTTGCATACCGTAAAAACTTTGTCAGTTGGACGATTTTGTAGTTGAGTATTTTGCCACATCTCTTTTCCTTTTCGATAATCAATGGTTGTTTTCCGATATTTCCTTTCTACAGGAGCTGCTATTGGTTGCATTAGATTCAGCGTAGTTGTTTAATTATTGATTATACCATTATCTTACTTGCACAGGTCCAGCTGTAGGTCAATTAATTTGCTATTAATTTCGGAATAAAAGATTTTTCTATGAAAACAGCATAAATATTTAATATCAAACAAAGTGGTGGTGTTTTCATTTAAATTTTCACTGACGAAACTTAATTAAAATAGTATTTGTATTTATGCTTTCTTGTGAGTTTATAGTAAATATAATAGCTCCTTACTTTGTAAAACTTCTTTTTCTTTGCTTTTCATGTGGCCACCTGGTAATTTATCACAGCAACTTTCACTTTTTTAATAAAGAAGCTCTATGTTATAAGTAGGATTAATTTGAAACTTTGATTAACTTCTTTTGAGAATCACTATAATTTATTTGTAACTTTTCAATTGCTTTTCGATATACAAAAGATAACACATGCTATTTAATAAAATTTATTTTAATGCGCAAGGTACATAATTTTAATTCGTTGAATTGAGTTCCTTTCCACGATTTTAATCTCTTATTCGCAATTTCAGTATTATCCTGAAAAAGGATATCTGTGACCTGTTAATTAAATTTTAAAATAGTAGATAATAACATCAGTAAGCTTAGTTAATAATTTTGAATATCCATTTGTACATGACAGAGGTTACGAATTTTACTGCTTTAATTAATGAAGTTAATTTTTTTGAAGTCAATTTTGCTTCTTACTTTTGAGGTTAATTTTTCTTTCTAATTAATTAAGTTAATTTTACTTTTACTCTGCTTCAGAATATATTGCATTCGCATAAAAGAATTGTCTTCTAATTAAAAAAATTAAGGATTTTCACTGAATTGAAAATGTCAATTCTTCGAACAAATTTAGAATGACCAATATATAGGTAATATATATATTTGTATATTGTGCAAAAATTTTTAAATATAAGTATCGGACTTCTTGTTCTGGGGCAGTTAGCATTGAATTTGTATACATCAATTTACAATTTTCATAAGCATTCACAGTCGTCAATAATAACAAATATATCATCAAGAACTTTTTGGACTATCGATACTTTAATTAACGTTTTGCTAATGATACCTAAAAATGAAAAGATTAATGTTAAGTTCCTTTATGGATATTCATGAGACATTTTACGATAAATATTTCCTATTGACAATTAAGATGAACAGATTTTATTCACTTAAACTGAATTTTCCTTTTCAATACTTTTACGTTCTTTTCACATGAAAAATTTCCAATTTGTAAAGTTACATTAGCTTTCTCTCTGAATTTAGCTAAGCATTTCAAATTTTAATGTTCTTTTTTTTTTAATTTAAGTACTAAACCCTATTCCTTTTTATATATTATACATTAACTAACATTTTTACAAGATGTTACTATACAAATATGGCATACTGATTCTTAGATTCTTATTATGTTAGCCACTTATTTTTGACAATGGTAACAGTAAAAATTAATAACATCAGAATAATATGTAGAATAGTAGTATATATAGATAGATATATCGAATATATCAACTTATTTACTGCAATTAGGAAAGAAATGAAAATTTATTCAAACCATATTCATTGTATTTTATTTAAAACTGTCAGAGAAGATAAAAAGACATAATCAAGACATTTTAATAGACTAAAACAAATCAGTTAATGCAAGAAAAAGTTATGTTAAATATTTTTAAAATAATATTTTTAGAAAATAAATATGAATAAAATATTTTTAAGGAGAAATTTTTCTGTTGAAATTGTATAAAACGAATGAATAATAAATAAATATGTGATAACATGGTAAGCAGACTCTATGCGTTTTACTTGTGATTGACATTCATTAAACTACATAAACAAAAAAATTCATTAATTTGAAAATTTTTATAAAATTTATATGTGCATTATTAAAGTGAAAATAATTTTTTGTGTGAAGATGTAATATATATAACCCAGAGTATTTAAAAATGGAATTCATAAACAAGAAATTGTATAATTTCATCAAATGCTCATCTTCGAATATGTATGAAACCCATTTTATTTCCCATCTAGCTAGCTTTCTTTTGACAAAATTTTTATCTTTTCCAAAAGAACTATCTATCATGTGCTGTTTTAGACATTTAAAATTCTGACTGATTTGTTAGTAGATTCAGTGTAAAACATGATAAACAATAAATGATCATAAGTTGTTGCTAATGAACTAAATTTAAATTTAAATTATTTTTCTGTGTATGTATGAACTTTGAAATACACATATTACTATAAACAAAAAAACCTTACTTCATAAACCTGTCATTGAGCACCTTTATTACAATCGATTAACTACCAAATCATTCAATTTTTATTGTATTTGTTTTTCATTCAATTTAAATTTATCTATTGTTAAAAATACTTTTTAATTTGAAATAAGGCTGAAACAATATCTAGTTTTTTAGTTTAATTTATGGCAAATATATCCTGAATAAATTCCTAGTTCAATTTATGAAATAAACTTATGATTCATTTTAAAAATTACAACATTAAACTGATGCTTATATAAACAAACTTTGGAAAACTAATGCACTTGTGCAAAATGAAATCAGGAGATGTGGACTCCTATAGCA
Organism: Caerostris extrusa; assembly: GCA_021605095.1. NCBI lineage: Eukaryota > Metazoa > Arthropoda > Arachnida > Araneae > Araneidae > Caerostris > Caerostris extrusa. The sequence continues at coordinate 140,989 of BPLR01019437.1, forward strand.
TGTTTACAAATGACAAACAAACAAAATTAAATTAAGGGAAGTAATTTCAAATAACTGCTTTGAAGACTCAATGCCCAAATCATGTAGATGCCCCAATTTTCAACAATAAAAATTTTTCCCCACATTTTAAAAATTATTTTTCCAACAGAGAATAAATATATAAATACCCATTCTAGTTTACAAAGGCTATCATTCTTTATGAGAAATTACTGAAATGCACTTTCAGGAAGAAATCGTTTATTTGTTACAAAAATCCCAAAAGTTTATTGAACTAAACTTCGGTATAATACAGACTCTCATGCTGATAAATTTTTATCGTGGAACTTTAATACGAACAGAATGCTTGTAATTTTTATAATAAAATTTCACACGAATCTGTTGGAACTCGCACGAACTTGACAGGCGCGAAATATAGATCTCAAAATTTCCTATAAATTTTATCTGTAAACAATTAACAATATATTTTTTGTTCATAGAGTTACAACATATTGCACTAGACAACAGCCCAAATGGAGCCTCCGTGATGCGTAATGAAGAACACATAACGTTTCAATATTATATCTTACTAGCGTTGTTTTCTAACGTCGGCAATACTGTTTAATCCATTTTAACGACGTCGACAGAGTTCAGTTTTCAAATTCTATTACGAGACAAGATGAGAAATGCTCTGGATTTCATCCATGGTACTAAAAAGGAAATAAATCATAAGTGTCAGATATTTCTAAGTGAAAATATTCAAAATAAGCTATGGACGAAAACATATATTAAAACATGAAACTGTGGTTAAGTCAAATCTTCTGTAACTCAATGAGAGCTGTCGATAAAGGAGACATTTCTGACACAATGAAGAAACTTTTATCTTCCATGCAGAATACCATTTGCCTCGTAGTCACCTGCCTTTCTAGATGGTTCTTTGTCTGCCAGTAATTTGAGACATTAAAAGTTTAACTGCGCTTTTCTAGTTACAAGTAAAGAATCGTTAGTTAGGACTCTCATTTGTAGTAATGAGGGAATACTATGACGCAAACTTAGGGTCCGCATGGATTTCCATTTTGTAGTGCACAAATTTTGTTTCACAACCCTCGATGATTTCATAAATATATTTATTCAGTCTTCAGTACTCAGAATATCGTATTAAAGTAGTCATTAGTCTAAGGAATCTTTCGGGGATAAAGTGTTGAAGGCACCGATAAATTAAAACTCATATCATAGTTCCACACACATCCACCATCACATTTGTTTTTTGTTATTAAATAGTCTTCTGTGCTTTAATCCAATGCTTTCATAATGGATTCTCTTCAGAACATTTTTTCCTGACCAAACACCGATGACTTCTGTATGTAGGGTTGAAGGAGGGGAGCGATAGACGGAGCACTGAGCAGAAGCTGACATGACTGAAGAACTGTTTCTTGTCCATTTGCCCAGGTCGTCCACTTTTTGTTCATTTTGTGAAACGCCTGAAAGATTTCAAATAGTTCATGAACTTCCAATTTATTTATCATTATTTACACTTATTTAGTTTATTACAAAGTAAACATTACTTTTTCGCATATAGAACAGCTGAGTTTACTATTTACAAATAGAATATACAGGGCCGGATTTTCCTATCGGCTAACTAGGCTTCAAGCCTAGGGCCTCAATGCCTAGCTAGCTTCAAGCCTAGGGCCTCAAGATCAAGGGGGCCTACATTCAAATTGTTAGCAAAATTAGAATTACATTATTCTAAAAACGGTAAACACTAAAACCCTGAATAAAAAATAAGGAGAAATTCTGCACATATGAATAATAAACAAACATAATAAGTAATTTACAAACTTAAAAATGGAAAGTAAAAGGGCCTCATAAGTGGAATAGCCTAGGGCCTCTTTTCACCTAAATCCAGCCCTGACAATATAAATACATTTCAAACTAATATAAACAACTTATTTGATGCATACACATGTAAAACTTTTTAACAAGGAAATACAATTTCTCCATAGAAGATGTTGTCAATTCCTGAAAACAGCTTCACTACAATATGGTCAAATTTATAATCATTGTATTGATTTTAAACCTTCATTTCGAAGTGAAGAGTCTATAAATAATATTTGTGAACACACAATTATCACAGAGTAGTATATCTCAATTAAAAAATGTATTACGAGTTTCTTAAACAACCATTATATAGTTATATAACTGGTTTAAAACGTTTTAACAATTCAACAAATGTTTTATATTTAATATTTTTAACATTTAATATATCTATAGACTCAATTTTTCTGTGGGAACAAAAGTTAAATTACTCAATTTTATACATTTAAAAGTCGAAGACTAAGAAAAAATTGTTGAAGAAGAAAATGTTTTTTCCAGTTTGGTTCAAATCAAGCTGCCTAAATTCATTCGGATTAATTTACTATTTTCTTTCGTAAAAATTTTAAAGTTTATTTTTACTTGCTATTATATTATTAAATAATATACAGAATATCCATGCAGCCGTTTACTATTTTCAGTTATATCTAGCAAATTTCAAAGTAATATATTTAAAAGTACAGATTTATTTTCATCGTTTTTTACTACTGCATTGTCAATAGATATATATATATATTTGTTTTTTAATTTTTTTCTTAGAATGTTTGCTTTCTTTTCAAAAATAAAAAGTTTCAGAAACCAATACTTCACCTGGTCTCTAAAATATGTCCCAGGGAGCTTAAATAAGTGCAATATCTTCTTTGTCAGCTTCATAGTGCTTCCTCCACATGATTAGGTGTTCCTTCCATAGGAACCCCTTGCATATTTCGTAGACGACAATGGTGCCGATGCTGGAATTCACCTGAAATTTTTATCAAAGGATCTATCATTCCCGTAGTTTATAGTATTTTTAAGGATTGTAAAACATATATAGTATTTTAAGGATTGTAAAACATATATAGTATTTTAAGGATTGTAAAACATATATAGTACTTTAAGGATTGTAAAACGCATCATTTTTGTAATTAATTTATTTTACATGAACTTTTGCAAAAAAAAAGGAGCACCCCAGGCATTAATCCTATCATTTCAAAACTCCATGTGCAAACTTCTTTATCCCAAAACTGTTAAGAAATAACTTTTTATAGTTAATGAATACTAACTTCGGCCATAGCGCACGTTTTGACTGCGCAACTGATATCCCCTGAAACTGCTAACAATTTAGGGCTGTTATATTTTTCTCATCGTTGCCATTATAGTTTCCTCGAGACATTACTAATAATAACGTTGCGCCACAATCTAAGATTTTACAGACAATCGATCAACTTCAAATGGATTCGATTAAATAATATTTGAATCGATCGATCGATAGTCGATTGAGTTCAAATAATATTTGAAGGCAGGGGTTCATATAAAGCAGCAAGATGGCATTTGGATCGTTCGAAAATTGCGATTCAAATTTGTGGCAGCTATGGTTACTGCAGGATAGTCATCGACAAAAGAGAGTTCTTGAAAGTCATGATATATGAAAACGAAATAATACTGGATGATTATGTTGATTTCCCTGACTATCAACGGCATTATTGTACATCATGCACCGTGCTTCTTCCATAGTATCTGTAGTACCTTCTACCAATTCACGATGCTTGGCTGAAACAGGGTTACTCTCACGTCTCCCTTTAAGGCATCTTAAACTTCCCGTCTTAGAAAAAGCCCAAATCGTCTGTAATTGTGTCGTATACGATTACCATGACTCCCAGAACATTGCTATTAAATAGTGTTCAATGATAAAACCTGCCTCACCCTCGCAGTATATAACTACAATATCTGTTTGTGGAAGAGATTGGTGCATTTTTTTCTAAGCAGATTTTGTTTTGAATAGACCCATAGCCATTACTCCTGGTGTAGTGATACGAAGTGCTATGCCTTACTATATCAGGTAACTCCTTGCAATCTTCTAGTTAGGTACAATTCTAACAGTTCAATGTTATGCAACCATTTATGTTATTCTTCATGACAAGTCTTCTTGAAAACTTTTGTCAATATTACAATACCAGGTTCCATATGGCTCGCATATCACCGGATTACTTTCATACTGTTCAAACTCTTGATCAGCATAGTCATAAGAATTTTTGACATTTGAACATTATGGCATATGGTAGGCTTCGAGTTTAGGGCACCACAAGCTGTCGAATATCTGGAACAGTTAGGAAAAGTCAGGCAATATCTCTCGCAGGATGATTTTAGGATTTTTTTTATTCGTTATTTAACCATATACAAGCCTGCATCACATCCAGGGAAGGTTCTCCAATTATTGATTATGACAATTAGTATTCGACTGCTAGCTGTTTTTGCATTTTGTAGCCTTGAAATCATAATCAATTCTTTACCTACGTATGAGCTATTGCCTATTTTGTTTCAATGCAAACATATAATTTCTTTTCTTTTTTCTTTCTTATTTGCAAGATAATGTAGTTTTTTAATAATTTATAATAACAATAATTATAATAATAGTTATTTTATAGTTTTAATTTTCAAACAATTTATAATATTAATTATAATTTTTTAATTAAATGCTAACTAAAAATCAAAGAAACAGTTAAAATATATTTTCTTTCTAAATGTATCACTCAGAATCAAATAATGTAATAGTAAAGCAATTCATTTTATCTGAAAGAAAGAGATCCATCATAAAATATTGTGTGCAATAAGAAAGAAATTTTGTAATTTTAAACAGATAAACGAAATTTAAGACAGAAAATTAAGGTCATTGTTTTCGAAGTTTAGTAATCATTGTGTTAAAAAAGAAAATTTATGTTGAAAAGAATTGATCTTTTAAAACATCAACATTTTATTCTACAACGTTTTTTTTTTTTTTTTTTTTTTTCACATTTGGTAATTTGAGCCACCATATATTACTTACATTTCGAGCTTATATTGTATGCAATATAATTTACTGAAGTATAGACATGAAGTATAAAAATTGCAGTTTGCAGTTACAAAAATGAGTTATGCAGTTTTTGAAACAGAACTTATTTTTTTAAATCATAGTACTGTTTATTTATGATAAAAATCATTAACTGTTTGATCCATTGTCCATAGAAAAAAAAATTTTATTCAGCTTTTCAAATATTTTGACTATTGTTAACCTTAAAGTAATTTTTTATAATTCTAAATAAATCTATATCAGGTTTAAAAGACCTGTAATAATGAGAGAACTTGCATATAATTTCATAGTTTTCAGTACATTTCAATTTGCTATAGAGATAAATAATACTAACACTGATTTACAGGTTTGTTCTCTTCATACAGTAAATCTGCTGGTTGTAAAGAATTTCTCAATACATCCATCCCATTGATGTTTACCATATCCTCGTTACTCCTGAAGAGAGCAGATATTTCTTCAAAGGTCTTATTCTTTGTCTCCGGAATTTTTGTAAGTAAATGTCCAAAATCCAGCTAAGAACACGGTAAAAATCAAAAAGGTATAGTTCTCTAACCAGTACTGAAAAGAAAAGAAAGCAACGAAAGAATTTAATGAATGAAAATGAAGAAAAAAGAATAGCAAATTTTAAAAAGTTGAATACTTTTCTTTATTTCCACATTAAAATAGATTTTAATTCATCAAATATTAAACAAAGTTTTCTTAAATCTATTTAAAAATAAAAAGATATATTAGCCCTAATATGCAGTACAGAAGCATAAAATTTCATTTAAATTTATTTCAAATAAAAACTTATTTATTTCAAAAATAACGTATGACCATTTGAATCTGTAATCGAATTGTGATATAATCGAATATTTTTAATAAAATTTGAACAACATATTTTTAGTAATTTTCTTACTTTTTTATTCAAAATCTGTTTTTCATAAGATGCAAGAATTTTTTAAAAATTGTAAGTTAGCAGTTAATTATCTAACAAATAATTCCAAAGTTTTTAAAATTTATTCATTAAATAATCTTTTCAATTTCATAATGAATAGAGAGTTAAAAAAAGTTATTGAACAAATCTTAAATTTAAACTACACTTTGTTCAAATAAAATTAAAAACATATTCACATTCTTCTGTTTTTGCTTCGGAAACATCGCGATAATACTACATTAGTTCCATTACGAGTATCTAGGTAAAAGAAGAATATGGATCCTATCGTAGTTATATTACAAGTAACATTATTTAATTTTGCTGGAAGGCGTTTCTACAGATGTTTTGCCACAATTAAAATTTAAAATACTGCTAGCAGGGTAGATAACGGGAACCTGTACTTTAATCAGCTGCTTTATAATTATACTCCTACTTTTTTTTTTTTATTATATTGCAGAAAGTCCTTTATAAATAATTTTCATTCATTTTTTTTTAAGTTTATCTGACGCCATCTATTGGTAGATACATGCAACTTAAATCTAAGAAAACTTAAACGCGATAATACTACATTAGTTCCATTACGAGTATCTAGGTAAAAGAAGAATATGGATCCTATCGTAGTTATATTACAAGTAACATTATTTAATTTTGCTGGAAGGCGTTTCTACAGATGTTTTGCCACAATTAAAATTTAAAATACTGCTAGCAGGGTAGATAACGGGAACCTGTACTTTAATCAGCTGCTTTATAATTATATTCCTACTTTTTTTTTTATTATATTGCAGAAAGTCCTTTATAAATAATTTTCATTCATTTTTTTTTAAAGTTTATCTGACGCCATCTATTGGTAGATACATGCAACTTAAATCTAAGAAAAACTTAAATAAATTATTTAAATTTAATTACTGAATTAAATTAATTAAAAATAATTAATAATTAATTAAATTTAAATACTGAAGATTAGTACTAATTAGTTTTGTTAAGTCGATAAGTCGTCTCATTTAACATTATGTAATTATAACATTTGTTTCCTTAAGCAAAGCAATAAGCTTTAAAATACGACGTCAGTAAAAATGTGTTAGGCAAATAAATAACACTCTAAGTGAACAACTTACTTGCATTATTGGAAAGATCAAACCAACAACAAAATTAGCAAACCAGTTAACTGTGACTGTAATGCTCATTGCTGCAGAACGTGGTCCTTGTGAAAATAGTTCTGCTGTAATCATCCACGGAATGGGTCCTAAAAAAATATTGCAAATATAGAAATGATTGCACATTTTAGATGTGTGAAAAACATGCATTTTGCATTATTAATAATCAATATTAATAACATACCGGGGCCCATGGCGTAGAAGACAACAAAGAACAATGTGCTGGCCACGCTGAAGTATGCTAACCAGCTGTAGAGGAACTAAAGAAAAAAAATTAATCTTCAATTAAAATATAAAGATATGTATATAGCTACTGATGTGTATATTATACAACTGGCAGCTATGTATATAGATGTCAATATTACTTTTTAAATAATTATAGTATTTATATCACGTCTTTGCGATTTCGTGTTTTATTTATCATTAATAATAAAAATAACTGAGTAGATATCTCACATAAATTGAACAAATAAATCTTAACCACTAGTGTATAATAGAACGAAGAGAGCAAAATATTTCTTCATAACTTTTATCTAATTCATATACATATTCAGATTTAGCTTGGAAACAAGCCAAGTTCAGTTGACAGTCATTCTTGTCTCATTTCATTCAGTCATTTACTTTGAAGTTGTGTTCTTAGTAATTGTAATTTTTACAGTATTTCAGCTTGTTTTATAACGAGAAGGACCAATAAAATAGACAATAAATCCATTTTTTAAAGTCTTTAGCTTATTTTACATAAATTCCCCATTTAAATAATATTTCTTGCTATGAAAGATTTCTATTGATCAGCCTTTCAGCCATCTCCCAAATTTAGTTTTGCAATACATTCACTAACATTTAATAATTTGTCTATTTGATATGTGTGTATGCCTTAATAAACAGGTAAATTACAGCATTTTTTATTTTATTGCTTTTAACAGAAGATTAGTACTAATTAGTTTTGAAAAGTCGATAATTCGTCTCATTTAACATTATCAGAAGAAAACGCTGAAAAAGTAAGAGCAGGGCCGGATTTAGATGAAAAGATGATTTAGATGAATTAGATGAGTTTGTAATTACATGAGAGATAAAAAAAATACATCATTACTGCGATATATATCAATATGTTAAATGAAACATGTTGTGATTGGTACTAATCTTAATAAAAACTGTGGCATGAGAACACTTATTTGGACATTTATTCTAACACCATATGCAGTACTTGTAACAATAATTAATCAAACATAACACACAACATTTACAAAAAAACAAAATTCAATAATAAAAATCTTTGCCCACGAAAATAAAATTTGCAATAAAAATTATCATATTTTCTATCAAATAACTGAACGTATAAGCTATTCTTTTATTGCAATCTAGTATATACAAAAGAACAGACCCGATGAGCCGAACGCGTTGATCTTAACCAATACATTTTTATGTTTGTTTATTAGTCATATGTGTAGAATTTCTCCTTATTTTCGATTCAGTGTTTTAGTGTTTACTGTTTTTAGAATAGTGTAATTTTAATTTTACTAACAATTTGAATGTAGGTCCCTCTTGATCTTGAGGCCCTAGGCTGAAGCCTAGTTAGCCTATAGGAAAATCCGTCCCTGAGTAAGAGAAAAAAAACACTTGTTGTGAAATATCTATACAGAAATATTACCTTGACGAGCATCGTAATTGTGACAAAAAATACTGAAGATGAACATTCCTCCGAGACCATACAGTTGCAAAGTTCTTCTTCCTTTGCGATCCATCAAAGGAATCGAGATGAGCGTCATGATGAGCATCATCACTCCTACACCGATAGTTGCGTATTTCGCAGCATTCTCAGGCAGACCAGCAGAAATAAAAGATCAGTTGAATAATAAAGAACCTGCAAATCAAATAAAACACTTTTAAGTTTCTAACTTATTAATAATGTATAATAAAAGATTTTATAACATATTTATAAAGGTGATATTCATACTGATTATTCTAAAGATCATTCAAAAATTAAATAACATTCTCTATTACATTGCAACTTACTTTCACACTTAACAGTTTTTAACTTTACAAAAGAGCTATGATTTTTCATACGATGAAATTATGAAAATTTCTTTAGTAAAATAACGAAACATAATGGACGTATAAATGTGTTGCTAATTTAAAATAATTCATGTTAACTACAAATTAAAAATTTCTTATATTATCTAAGTATTGAAGAAAAAAAGACTTTGTTACAGAAATTGTGGTATAAAATTATCTATTTTACTTTATCTCAAAATGTAAATGATATTTTAATGGTTAGATCTCTTTATCTTAATAAAGGTTGAATGAATGAAGATGGGTATCGATATTACGTCTTCTGAATTACGTCTTCTTAAATCATTTCAGAAGCAAATTTTGCTAACAGAATAAAATGCATTACAAAAATAAATTATTGAAGTTTTGCTATTACATCGAAAAGAGTGATGAAAATTATAAATGCAACATTGTGAAAATTGATCAAAATAAGATCAAATTGATCAATAATTTTTTTAATGTCCATACTCGGTTGGCCTACTCGATCAGAAAATATACGATAAAAAGAAAGAGCATTATATATATTTCACTAATATGTGTTATAAATCTGCGTATTTAATAAATTATCCTATGTTGGAAATAAAAATGGGAACTTAATAAAGAGAATGAACATAAAGCATCATAGAAATTAATGAACAGAAAGATTAATAGTCTAAAAATATTTTACAATGCCATAAATGAACTCACTGCGTTGATGCCTGAGAGTTGTTGGGTGAGTTGCATTACAACTCCTATCACTAATGGAAGATGGAGGATCTGTTATTAAGTAGTTTCCACATAGTAATCTGCACAGGAGGGGGCTGTATATGAAACTCTTCAGTGAAAGCAGTCTAAGATAGAAAATAAATGTTACTCATAAACTGTTTCCATATACAACTTTTGCTCACCACATTCACCTTTTTTACTAAATGTTCTCTTTTGCATTCACACCAACAACAAGATTTGTTTACATGTAGGTATAAGCATGTTTATGCCTGCACATGTATATATGAGTAGATAAATTTACATATGTATGCACACGAATGAGTGAGAAACACATAATAACAGGTAAACCAATGTGCAAGCATAAGTTGTCTATGTATATATATATATAATATATATATATATGTGTGTGTGTGTGTGTACGTGTGTATCTAATTTTGTTTGTATGTCTGCCTGTATGCATATATGAATAATTTTTTGTCTACCTGTCTTTTTGTCTGAATATATCTATACGTGCTTGTCTTTAAGCATATGGCTTTGTTTATCTGCCCTGTAGGAATGCGACTCAGTAAATCGGTATTTAAATATAGATCTGTGAATAGGTGTAAGTTTGTACATATATTAATGTTGTAATACTTTTCGATTTTTGTGTAATGGTAAGTATGTATAATAATACACTTCAATTATATACACTAAATTATATCGTTCTTAATTATATACACTAAATTATATCGTTCGTTTTTATATTCATCTATGAATGTTTATAATAATTTTATAGTTATACAAATTCATTAGATAATTTTTTATAATTATTATTTCTATAGTTAATAGTCTTTTATTATTAATCATTTTTATAGAATATGTTAATGAAAAGCCCAATATTTTGTTTGAATAATATATTTAATCCAAATTTTTTTAATATTACAATTTAATATATTTCCATAGGAAAGGAATTTTCTAATAATGTCTATAATGAAGAATGCAACCTAAGACAAAGATTATTTGTTTTTGCTAACATTTTAAACTTTAATATTACAATCAATTATAAATTCCTTATCCTCGAAAGAGAATTAAAAGTATTTATTAATATAAAAACTTTTACTTAAGTTTGGCATATATTGTTTCGACATTTTCAGACGCGAATTTGAATGATTAAAGAGTTTTTGTTTTAAAAAATTAAGAACCACTTATATAAAAAATTACTGAAATTATTATTGGCAATAAGTTTTCAAGTACGTTTTTTAATTGAATTCAATTACTGGCAGAATTTTTAATGAAAATAAAAAATTTAAGGTTTTACCTCAGGCTCATGTTGTTGAGCTCTGTCCTCTGCTTTCATTTCCTCTATGTCCTCTTCCACTAGACTTGAGCACCTAAGTTTCTGGAGGGCTGAATGTAATACGTATTATAAGTATTGTGCAGACATTAATTGAATGAAATGCCAAACATTAAGTTTATAACTCACCCTCTCGCGCGAGTGACTCCTCCTGCTTTGAGATGAGCAAATATCTTGGACTTTCAGGACATAAAGGAAGGATCATAAGTTGCAATACAGCAGGGATGACCGATATTCCTTAAAAAAATTTTAACTATAAATTTTCAATAGAAGATTCAATGAAAATTGTTCATTAAAAAAATTTCCATAATTAGTGTATAAAAGAATCATCAAATTTATTTCTAAAAAACAACTGAAGATGACTTATCTTTGAAAAATTAGTTACTGAAAGACTATCACTGATAAACACAAGTGCTTTATATATTGTGTCTTATGCCGAGTTGTTAGCTATATAAAGGCAGACATGATGCACCTGTACCATCTAAAGGATTTATTTTTTTACAGTGAAGAATGATTTATGGAAACATAGGTGAAGAATGTTCTACATTAAGGAATGTGACGAATGAACTGTCCATTCATTTATCTTATTACAAAATCATTTAATTAACATAATTTAGTAGAACAAAGTGCTTGTTTTTCAATAAATAACAATTTTTATGTTCCAACAAATAACATGAAAAATTTTCATAGCCATTTTATAAAATAAATTTTCATAGCTATTTTGTAATATAAATTATCATAGTTATTAAAAACACATCATATGTACTTTCCTTTATTTGCCGTCCTTTGTATAAAACTACACTATTCAAGTATTTCATTATTTATAATGAAACTCTCAGTTACATTATCGTTAATAAAATACTTGAATAGGGTTTTATTAGGGTGTGTTTATGTTTTTTTAAAATTTCCCATACCTTAATTTAATTTTTCATATTAGCAAAAATTTAAACACAAATTATTAATACATTATTTTGCAAAAAATACACCCCTAAAAATAATCCGATTATCTCGACATTGAGCGTATAGATTCATTTGTACCAAGTAAGCAAATGATTAAATTTTCCGACCAATTGAATTTTTACTTTAATTATAGAGCGCATTTCTACTGCTCTAGAAGCATGGTATAATGCAGGTAATAAATGCGAATTTGTGGTCAGCATTGCTGTTCAAAGGAAAACAAACAATCCTGTTTCTGAAGGCTTTATAGCCAATCGAATGACTTTGAATGTAGTCGTATAATAGAGATGAATGAAGTGGCTAGTCATATCGAGTAATTAGATCACCACCTGCAGCTACGGTTACTACTGAGCAAATGAGCTGGCAATAAGGGTTGTTGCAAGGAACTCATAGACGGTATAAGGTTCTTGAAGGCTATAGGGCAAGACAAGGTAAAATCGAATGATGGTCCGATAGAAACGAACTGCCGTCCAAGATTCTACACTATCTTCATCATCTATCCTCTATCTTCTCACAGTTGTTGTCTGTGATGGGAATGAGTACACATCGACATTAAAACGTCGTCATAAAACGTCTAAACATCAAACTATTACCCCACAATGCAGACAAAGTCGTCTAATGTAGTACCGTAGTTGATCATTCTATCCTCATATAGTGTTTAGAGATTAATTCCGCTTCTGTCTTGAAGCAAATGACCATAAGATTCTTGTGTGGAGATGCCCAGGACAAAAGTCCCAATCATTTTATGTTTTATAGAGGCACATAGCCATTATTCTTGGTGTGATAATGTGGGGTGCTGTATTTTACTATAACAGGCTACCGCTAATCATTCAGTTTACAACGTTAATAGCTCAACGATACGCTTATGATATCTTATGGCCGTTTGTAATACCCTACGGAGCACGTCATCTTGAGGCTATTTTTCAACAAGATAGTGCCAGACTTCATACGACCCACGTATCTCTAGACTTTTTCCATGCTGCCAATGCTTTTCTTTGGCCATAAAGGTTATTAACTAATTTTAGGACATAATACTGCGCCTGATTCTTGTATTCCAAAATTTAGATTTGGAACAGTTAAGAAATCCTAAGCAGAATGTATCACAGGATGAGATAGATGTATATGACTCACTCTTGCATAGATGTATATGAGCATACATCATCGTCAGGAAAGGTTTCACCAATTACTAACTGTAATATTAAATTTGCACTTGCTAGTCAATAATTAGTCAACAACCTAAAATTTTTAATCATTTCATTACCTGTATTTGGACTTTAAGCATATTTTTTTGAACAACAATATTTTTCTTCCTGGTAATTCGTTTTTATTGCAAATGGGTATATATGGTTGCTCACGCTTTTTATTTAGGTGTATGATATTTAATTTCGAGTTAATCATATTTTAACGCTTAAAAAGGTTTAAATTCATACCAAAAAGGAATGGCCAACCTCCGCAGTTCCGAGAATGGCTTCTATACCTAGCACCTGCGACAACAGTAGGCCAATTGTAATTCCTAATTGATTCACGGTCCCTTAAACAAACAAATACATTAAGTATCATAAATTAGTACCTCTTGCTTTATTTATATCAAGGAGAAAATTTTGCATGATAAAAATGACACTCACCTAATCCTCCTCTTAATGTAAGTGGAGATATTTCAGATAAATACATCGGCACTAAAGCTGTGTTAATACCTGTGTTTAAAATAAAATTTGATTTAAATCATTTCAAGTAACATCATTTGTAATTAAAGACATTTGAAAGCCTTGTTGAATATTTTAAAAGAAACTTTGGTTGTATTAATAATTTTTATTAACTTCACATTTTTTACTTGACAATAAAGAAGAGATATTCATTGTTATATAAAACTAAAGAGAATTATTTCAATTCCAATGCAAAACTTCACTAAAACTAAATTGCATACTTATAGTATATTACATTTGTTCTTTTGAGCATGAATCTCTAAGCTCCTAATAAATAATCTAAGTTCCTAATTTCTCTCTCTTTTTTTCTCTTCTCTCTCTCTCTCTCTCTCCCTCTCTCTTTCTCTCTCTCTCTCTCTTTTCTCTCTCTCTCTCTCCCTCTCTCTTTTCGCTCTCTTCTCTCTCTCTCTCTCTCTCTGTGTGTGTGTGTGTGGACAGAGAGAAAGAGATTCATATTATATAGAGGTTATGATTATACATATAACTGTCTAACATAATATAATTTGATAGCCTGAGCTTTTATATTCTTTTGACAATCCTTATCCTCCTGATGTCATTCTCATACAACTTAAGCTGTCTAATGCGAAATTTTTCCTTTTAATTAGCGTCATTTGAATACGACAATTACATTTCACATTCCTGTTCACATTATATCATCTATTCATCTGCATAAATGAAGTGTTGTAATAGAACCATTTTAAACGTCAATAATTATATGAAGATAAAAAAATTTATCATATGTTTCCTAGATTGAATATAATTAACTATTAAATATAGATCTGTACTTTCCATTTGTGTCTTTTTTTTGCATCTGTACGAATTTGAGATGCAAAAGTATTTAGAAAGAATTGCTTACTGATTATACTGCATCCTAATTACATTAAATGCTATCATAGTTTATTTTAAAGTGTTCAAAAAATATATTTATTTAATAATACCCAGAAACAGAATACATCTATCATACAATGCATTTCAAATTCACTTTTCTATGCTTAGTTCATGTATGTTGATAATGCAATAAAAGAAATAAATGAAAGTTATGAATGTAATAAAAGAAGTAAATGAAAAAGCATACCGCAGTTCATTCAATGATTAGCCGACCAACAACCAATATTTCAATACTCTGCGAAATTTTGCTGGAACCCATGAGTGCTGCTCCAATGATTCCAAAACCGTTATTCACAAGAAGTCCACCTTTCCTACAAAATGAATTATCCAAATTTCAACTATCTAACCAAATTTTTAATACTATCTTTATTACTGTTTTTTGGAGGTATGCCTGGAGGTACAGAATAATAAACACTTATTTTAAATATGCTAATAAAATAATTTTGTCAACACTTTTGCATCATCAAGATAATTTATTATTTAACAAAAATAAACTAAAGAGCTTTTTGATGTGGGCTTGTATTATTATTTTCAATGTTGAGATAATCTGTTTTGCCACTCAAATACTGAATTCATCGCTATGAGCTTGTCCGACTTTTATCCCCCACAGTTCAATTGTATAAAGCATTATATATCTCAGTTTGTGGAAACCACTGTAATTCGAGTCTCAAAATAAATCATTCATGAAATTTTGATAATTTAGTTGCTAATTCAGTACAACAGTGCATGTCAATATGTGGACAGTCGGAAAAAAACCGATTCAATAGAAATGATTAAATCTAAGTAACTTTTATGTAATCCGAAGCATGAAAATTTTGAATAAAGTAACAAGTAGTAAATTTTTTTAGATGCGGAATTGGTTGAGGAAGTTAAAAATCCTGATGATGTGATGATATTTAGTGGAAGTGGGTAATATTTTTTATTCCATTCTCTATTTAGATAATTATTTTGTAAAAAATATATGTTTAATAATTAATATTTTACTTATTTCTCACTCATTTTTTTTTGATACTCTAATTTTAGATTTTAATTTTCGTAACCTATATTAGAACCAAATTTTTCTATTTATAGGGAGTTTCTTTCTCTCTCTCTCTCCTTTCGTAAAAATGCTTTATTTTATATTTTTTTTCACATTGTTTACAATTGAGTTTTTCTGAAAATCTTTCCTATACCTATTATTTTCATTATAACCCTACATTTTAATTTTCATAACCTATATTAGAACCTATTTTTATATCTATTATTTCCCCTTTTATAATTATGTAAAAATATTTAATTTTATATTTCACTGAGGAAAATGCTTTCAATGGAGCTTTTTTTGAAAAACTGTTTTCAAAGTGGACTTTCCTGAAAAATGTTTTCTTCAATACTTTAAGATTTATCTTAAGATTGAAAAAAATATTAGTACACTTAGGGCACTTATTTGATTTGGTTGATAAGTTAAGGATAATGTAATTAAGCAAGTAACTTTAAAATTATTCTAAATTTTAATGATAACCAATAGACCTCCTTCAACAGATTCAATCCAAATACTGAAAAGCTTTCGGATGTGTGACCATAATTTTTATAGAATGTTAAGTGATATAGAGTGTTAAGTGATATTGAATGTTAAGTGATATTGAATGTTAAGTGATTACACTCTAATATTTCAACAGCTGTACACAGTTTCACTGTCGGAGGACATTAATATAGAAGTTACTAAACGCTTAATGCTACTACTTGCTTCTACTACCATGTGTGCACATTTGATAACATTAATGTAGAAGTAACTAAATGTTTAATGCTACTACTTGCTTCTATTGCCATGTGTGCACATTTGGAGAACATTAATGTAGAAGTTACCAAATGCTTAATGCTGCTACTTGCTTCTATTGCCATGTGTGCACATTTGGAGAACATTAATGTAGAAGTTACTAAATGCTTAATGCTACTACTTGCTTCTACTGTCCTGTGTGCACATTTGGAGAACATTAATGTAGAAGCTACTAAATGCTTAATGCTACTACTTGCTTCTACTACCATGTGTGCACATTAGAGAACATTAATGAATATGTACTAAGTAATAATGTATTTACTTACAAATATAAATAGTTCTTAAGATAAATTGTTAATATTTACCTTCCAAATTTATTTGCAATCGAACCACCTAACAAACCTCCTATCATTCCCCTATAGCAAACACAGAAACAATCAAAGACCACAGTAAATCACGGAAATCGTTAGAAATATCGGATCCAGTGCGAGCTTTATAAACATCCGTGATGAATTTCGGATGATCTGGAAAAAAGAACAAAAATATTATTATTACGCGTAAGTACTGTATGATTAGCATATATGCACAATATTATAAGTTAATGTTTTTTTCTAATGCAGCTGGCAATGCAGAGACAGTTATCTTTTATACCATAAGTAAGGGTTGCACCACTGTTACTCATTCA
Organism: Caerostris extrusa; assembly: GCA_021605095.1. Lineage (NCBI taxonomy): Eukaryota > Metazoa > Arthropoda > Arachnida > Araneae > Araneidae > Caerostris > Caerostris extrusa. The sequence continues at coordinate 158,026 of BPLR01019437.1, forward strand.
GCAATAACCAGGGGCACGTTTAGCTAGAAGATATGCTTTTAGACGTGAGTAACACTACCCCTTATAAGTTAATGTAGAAATATTACATAATTGAAATTAAATATCAAATTTATTTATTTTCAAATTACCGCGCTAGTGTTCCTTACAACTTATTTTTAATTTTCTGATCATTAAAGCATGTAAATTAAATGAATTCATAGCGGATTATTTTCAGAAAGTAAAATCTATCAAGTCACGAGTAAAAATTTACTTTTAATCATACCAGCTTCTCAAAAAAGAAAAATAGCTATTAGAGCTACATGATCAGTAAAGATATTAAGATTTATCCATAATAAAATAACAAGATTTTTAAAAACAATATTGCTTGGATTATTAAAAGTACGTAATTTTCTGTCTAGAATCTTCAGATTATACGTTAAAGAAACTATTTTTTTAGTGTAGATTATAGGACACTTTACTTACGGACGTTTTCTTTTTGAAAAGTTTCGTAAAAATATATTTTAAAAAATGGCCTACTACTAATATTTTTTAATAAACGAATCCTTTTATGAGAGACAAATAAACAATTTTTAAACTAAAAATAAAGTTATAAGAGTTGTGGACTATGTAATGGAACTATACATTTACAAGCGTATGCAAAAGGTAAGATGTATCGCACATCAATTTGTGTTAGTAGATGACAAATCCCTGAAAAAAGTCATTGATAAGGATCAAAATTGATTTACAGAAGAACAAATTAATAATAACAGTGACACAGAATAACTAGGATTAATTTTTTTTTTTTTTTTAAATATTTTTAATGCATCAAAAAAACTTAAAGGATCTTTTAAAAACTGAAAAACCTATTCCTTGGTTTTATCCCATGGGTATAAAAATACAGCTTGATTGATACTTGCTATGTCAAATAATACAAGTGAACAGGCTCGAACCATCTGAATATTATACCAGATTTTTATTTTTTGGATCTGAAAATTATACTTATTTGATACCATACCATTGGGGATAATAGAAGGAAATTGCCTTAAAAAATAAAGGAATTTCCCAAGTTTTTAACTGAAAAGTTTTAATAGTGATCATTAGCATTATATTTCTTAAAACTGTATTCAAACTTAAATTTCAAGTATTAAATTAAACTTAGTATAATGGCCGAAACTTTTCAATTCAAATATATATTTATGTGCAAATATTTTTACTTTAAATTTACATTATTGATATCTTTTCAATTGTTGCAAACTATTCTTATGAATATGTCATTAAATCCATGACTTTAATTGATTTGATAAATTTGATTTTAATTCAATAATACTTGAAATTTCTATTAAAAGTTTCAATACCAATCATTTAACCATGGGGTTTTTTATGACCAATACGATTGATTTTTAATACATTTGGTGGTTTTCACAGATCATCACCAAAGGGAGTTTGCTACAATACACCATCATGAGTGAAAAGTGGGATGAATGTCGGCTTGTAGAGTGGTTGTTGTGTGGAGAACCTAGGAAACTCTCATTCAACCAGTTTGCCGACCAGTAAAACAGTCAATCATATAGGCGATTGATTTGGTTTGTCGCCCTAAGACCATCTTGTGCCCACGAAGGCTAAATTGACCGGTACCTACAATTTAAAGTAGCATATTGGCGAAGTATACGCCATTATACCAGTCTAAATATCCTTTGCTTAATCAAACCTACTATATAACCTTTTTATTATGATTAATTTTTCTTCAACGTCTTGTCCGACCAACTCATAATTAGGCCTCATAAAGTCATTTTTACATTATTGTCCACACATTAATACTTTAAAATAAACACTGTTTTCTGTACTCCATTCGATGATTTTAATTTCTGTCAAAACAAAACGATACTGAAAATCTAGCATTAATTTTTCGAGCATAGATAAAAAATTAAATTTCTTAGGTCTAAGTGGTGAATTTATAAATAGAGCTTAACCTTAATCTAATAATGACTGGCAGCAAAATGCATTGATTCCATTTTATATGCTATTAAAATAAAATATTTATTAATAACATAAAAAAAATTTCCCAGTTTTATTGGAAAATATGTTTAACTTCTAGAGTCTACTGCCATATGTAAAAAGCTTTAATAAATTAAAATTCATTAGATCTCAATAAGAAGAGCTGTAAATTTACTATTCTTAGTCTGTTTAGTAAAACAAAAATTTCAATTACTTTTTGAGGAGCGTTGATAACTCCTGTGTTATAACCAAATTGAAACATTCCAAGGACGGCTGCGAAGATTGCAAATATGAGCATACATGTCAGGCCCTAAAAATAAAAATATTTAATTACAAATTCACTATATATGAAATTATGTATGCACTTAAAATGTACAACAATCACATAAAGTTAACTTTTAAAAGCATAAAAATTTAAATTCAAATACTTTTTAAAAAACAGAATTAAATAATGCATTAAGTTAAATTCCTTATTTTGCCGATTTTTATTTACAGAAATCCTTTCACCTCTTTTATATTTCAAAGGCTATCTTAAATTGAATTTTGAGATTATCTCAAAGTCTCCAATGTAGAATTGAATTGTTTTTATTTTATTTTGCATAAAAGAATAAAACTACAAAGATATATTTTTCATCTAATTGAAAACTAAGATTTTCTATTCTGAACTCACTATTTATATTCTTTGATGAGAAACAACAAGAAATATTTTAACCTTGTTAAGGTGAGCGAAAAATGCTAAGGAAACTCTTAAACACCTTTATTCCAACATCTTACAATAAGTAAAAAACAAATTTAATTTTTTGTAAAGTTTCCAAAGCGAAATAAAAAAAGAGATTAAATATTACAATATCGATATTAACTAAAAGTATATTAATAAACATATAATATAGATAAAAATATAGATATAAATATAGATATATTAACGTAAAAGTAAATAATATATAAACATTAAGCATTCAAAAATATTTTTTTTTTCTATTTTAAATACACTCATGTCCATAAATTAAGGATAATTCAGAATCACACAGAAATTGAACTCTAAAATAAAAATTTCACCTGTAGGATTATCACACACACATCTTGAAGAAGAATATGCAAATTACAGGAAACCACCAGATGGCGCGGATAGTACGTCACAATGACGAGAGTGTAAGAAAGGGGTATATAAGGAATGGTAGCAAAAAGAAGTAAAATTGTTCACAAGCGCTTTAAAAGCCTTTCAGTGGAATAACGTTATAGTTATGGCACAAAGGAAGCGTTTGGATGGTTTTTTACGTGGTAGAATTATCGGACGACTGGAACGTGGACGTACCCAGCTGGAAGTATCCGAGGAACTTGGAATCGCCCAGAGTGTCATCTCCAGGCTTTGGCAACGATTCCAAGATGATGGTAATGTGAGTAGATGTTACAGCACAGGTCGCCCCGAGTTACAACGCCGAATGAGGACCGGTATTTAGCAGTTACTGCCAAAAAGAAACAGACGGAGCACAGTATCAGACCTGTCTCGTCAACTCTCTTCAGCTACCGATACGGCAGTTTCAAGTCAGACCGTATACAGACGCTTAGGGCATATTGGTCTATATGCTCGTAGGCCTGTCAGATGTGTTCCACTTACCACAACTCACTGTCGCCTGTGATTAACCTGGAGTAGAGAACATGCATTGTGGACACCGGAACAGTGGTTTTGTGTGATGTTTTCCGACGAGTCCAGGTTTAGTTTGCAGTCTGATTCTCACCGGACTTTCATATGGTGAGCGCCAGGTACCCGTTACCACCAAGAGAACTCCATTGAACGACACCGTTACGGTGGTGCAGGATGGCTCGTTTGGGGAGGAATTATTCTTGGTTCCAGAACTGATCTGCATCTTCAAAGTGTAACGATGACAGGCCCCATCTATCGGGATGTCATTCTGGAGCAACATGTACGTTTGTTTCGGGGCGCCATTGGTGCTGAATTTCTGTTTATGGATGACAACGCCCGTCCTCACCGTGCAAACATTGTAGACGAATACCTTCAATTGGAGGATATCCCCGTATGGATTGGTCAGCATACTCACCGGACTTGAATCCAATAGAGCATGTGTGGGATATGCTTGGCCGACGAATTGCAGCTCGTCAACCCCCCTCCCACCTGTCAACCGGAACTTCGGAGAGCATTGCTTGATGAGTGGTGTAATATTCCCCATGATCAGATTGATAATTTGATACTCAGCATGCCTATGCGTTGTAAGGCCTGTCTTGCATCGTCCGGGAGACTTACTCCATATTAACCATCATACTAACCATGTTATACTGTTTTTTGTAAATAGGTTCTTTTTTGAAATTTGCTCCAGGGAGTAGAAATCGCGATTTTTATTAATTATGTCAAACATATAGCATCTTTTTTTGCTCTTTACCTTTTGTTTAATAAATAGACTTTACAAATAAGTCAAATTTGTTTTGCTTCTGTCTCTTTCTTTGCCTGAACTTCATTATCCTTAATTTATGGACATGAGTGTATTAAACTTCTTGGGCTATAACTAGATCACTACAATATTTATTTAAATGACCTACAAAAGGGAATGGCTGTAAATACAAATGATGTGAGTATATAATTTGTCAACATTGACGCATTTTACAAGTAATTCTTTTTAATTTATTTATAAACTTATCTTGCATAACCAATGAATCATATTTACAGTTAACTCACGAAGCCTAATTGAAATAATTTTCACTGTTGCATGATATTTAACGAATCAAAAAAATTTTTAATTGTTCTTGTTATAAATTTCATTCTTTACGAAATTTCGTATAATAAAATGTGTTTAAATATTTTCTTAAAATTTTAATATATATTACGAGTATATTTATATATATATATATTATGAGTAATGGAGAATACGAAGGAAAAAATCCCGGTAACGAGAACTCATCTTATTCAACTTACTCTTCAGATATAATTAGAATGGTTCACATTTTCTGGTCATTTAAATGGCTTTTGTGTCATTTATACACAATCAATATTTTAATCTCAATTTTTGCATCTCAGGTAAGTTAGAAACAAGATTGTTTATTTATATAAATATGCAAACAGCAATTTAGAATGTTAATAAAATATTATAAAAACAATAAAACATAAATAAAAAAACGTCTATGTTATCCTCTGATAAATCCAATTATTTCATCTTCTATAATACTTTCACCAAATTTTCTTAAATTTCACTTAAATACCCGTCACCAGATGGCGGTGCAAAAATCGATGATCATTATTCAAGTAGTATAACAAAACCGGTTGCAATCAGTTCAAGTTAAAAAAGTAATTGTTTCTTCCGCTTTCGTAATGAAGTTTAAACAAAGCAATTACTCTTAAGTCTTAATCTCTGATCAAGCTCCATTAAACAAACAATATAAAAAGTTATTAAACAAAATGTACAAATGGAATAAAATATAGGGAAAAAAGAATAATATATTTATATTGATATAAGTAAACTGTCTTAAATGCAGTTCATCAATCAGGAGAATTTCTCGATTAAAATACAAATATAAAAATTTGTGTTAAATGCATTTATAATAAATTTTTGAATGGAATATTGCCTTAATATACATTCATTTAATTAATTGAACTCATTTTATGTCAATCAGGTGAAAATTAAATTTTTAATGCTTTAAACTTCAAATATAAATAAAAATAATCACAAAAAATGAAAACATTTCAGTTGCATTTAGAAATATATTGAATGTCTTTATGTAGAAATAAATTTTAAATTTTATAATATAAATTTTGTTTTAAATAAAAAAAGAAACTAATATAATGCTATATAACAAATTAATCGAAGCTACACATAATTTATTCTACAAATTTAATTTAATTCAAAGTTATACATGAATTACTATTAATTAATTCACGTTTAAAAGGAATGCGTTACTCAAATATTTCCTTGTATTTAAAAAAAATAGTTTATTTCGATTAAAGTACAAAGTTTGAAAATTGATTGGTTAAATTAATTATGATGAATAATTTCTATTTTTATTATATTCAGGGTGATTATAATTAAACTCTCACTTTCAAAATGCAGTAAAATGCTGTATTCTTCAGAATGAGATCAAATTATATTCATCATTGAACTGAAAATACTTGAAAAACGAGGAAACGGTATGGCATCAGCAATAATTGACAGGCGCTTTTTTATGCAGTTTTTGGCCCAAGGGCAATTAAAAAGCAATTTTTCCCATCCAATGTGGTACGACCTTGCCATGGTGGATTTCCACTAGCAATGTTACAAGAGTTGAATGATTGGAAGTAATTTTTTCCGTCAAAAACCGAAACAATCAAGCACATTGAACTGTACAGTTGGTTTAATATGTACTATTAGTCTAAACCGTATAAGCGGTGTTTAGTATAAACTGTACTCTTGCCAAAGCCGTCGTAATTCCGATTCAAAATGTCACCAGCAGCCGAATTCACTTTCGTTATGCAGCTTACAGCGCCATCTATTGATTCACTTCGAACTTTTTCTCTGATGCCATACGTTTCCTCCTTCTTCAAGCATCTTCAGTTCAAATTTGATCCAATTCTGGCGAGTGGTTTCTTTTACAGCATTTTAAAAGTGATACTTTAAATATATATATATATATATATATATATATATATTAAATATATGTATATATATATATATATATATATATATATATATATAGATAGATAGATAGATAGATATAGATATATATAGATATAGATATAGATATAGATATATGTATGTATATATATTAAATATATATATATATATATTGAAATAGATATCTGACCTCAGGACAGCAGGACATTCTTGTTGGCAAGGGCAGCAACTCCAACTCAGGTGTAGACAACCGGGCCACTAACTCTACATCCTCTCCTGCAAAATGTATTCAGTATATTTTGAATATGAGAATTAACTATGACATATTTTAAAATCTAAGTGTGCATGGTAGAAAATTTAAAATTTAAAATGACAAACTTTGCTTGTTTAATTACTTAGAAAGTAAGAATAAAAAGCCAGTTTCAAATTATTTGTCATTATTATGAATTAGTATAACTTAATTCATGTAGATCAAGAATGTCAAATTTTTTGGGACCTTGTCAGGAATAAAAATTCTCGTGCCGTAAAAATCATTTTCATCAAGTATTAAAAAACAGTGAGAAATTTTGTAATATTTTAATAAAAATTTTAAATACTCTAATAAAAAAATCGTACAAAAGATACGAAACATTTTATTATTCGAGCAAGGAAATAATATATTTCGTTTTATAACATGCATAATTGATGCAAAATTCTTAGTAATAATTTAATTCTTTAATTCTTAATATTATTGTATAGTCGGGGAATTAAGGAAGTTATTATTTACTTCCTTCTTCCTTCTTGGTATCTTTTTGCTATTACCAAATACCATATTAATCTGTTCTTTAAACATAATAAAATATTTAATTTAGTATAACAAATAGCATTATCTGAAAAATATTAAATAGTAATATGAAATACAAATAAAATATTAACTCTAACACACCAGACTTGCATTTTCTTCCGCAAGGAGGCAGTGAAGGTTCATTTTCCATCTCTTGTTAACCAGTGACATCAGTCCGCTCTTCATCTTAAAAACACCATCATTATAGCACTATTCACAATTTATCATAGTACTAGTAACTATACATAGTAATTTAATTATAGCACTATTCTTCACAATTTATCATAGTACTAGTAACTATACATAGTAATTTAATTATGGTACTATTCACAATTTATCATAGTACTAGTAACTATACATACTAATTTAATTATAGTACTATTCACAATTTATCATAGTACTAGTAACTATACATAGTAATTTAATTATAGTACTATTCCCAATTTATCATAGTACTAGTAATTATACATAGTAATTTAATTATAGTACTATTCACAATTTATTTAAATAACTTTAATAAAAACAATTATTACTTTAAATATTTATTTTTGACTTTTATCTTACTGATCTGGCAACAGGAGTTCACTAAAAGTTTTTGAAAATAAACATATGTTCACAGTTCAGTTAACTGCAGATAATGTGAACAAAACTTTAAAGTTTAAGAGTAAATAAGAAAGTGTGAAACTAATTTTAATATCAATAAAGAAATTAAAATTTTGATAAATATAATGTATTGAAATGAATCAATGATCATCCATTTTATTGAATTTTTACTTTTAATATTTAATCATTTTTCAGAGAAAAATAAAAAGTTTACTAGTATTAACTAATTATCATTTCATATCAATGCATGTATTCATTGATTGCAAGTAATAAATTTAATTTTTGAAACTTAATAAATTTTTTTAAATTCCGAGAAAATGGGCTCGATATTGACATTTAATTTAAACAGAAAATAAATTGAATAAAAGGCTATCTAAGAGTGACATTTTTTTAATACTGCAAAGAATTAGAGGGCTCGAGTATTGTTTTATTCAGGGAGGTGGCATAAACTTAAAAAATTTGAGAAAGATTACTATTTTAGTTCGATTGTAATTTCTATCTTATCAAAACAAATCAGAATATAAATCGATAAGTGAAACAGGATTTTTCTATCGTTAGATTGTACAATAAACGACAATAATCAATTTGCTACTTTTGACTCTGGTGGATTTTTTTCCTCGATATTACAACATTTGTATCATAGCATTCGGCCTATCGTGGTAATCTTCTGCTAGTATTTTTAGATGTTTCACTTCAATGGGTAAACCCTGTCTTAAATCACAGGCGAATATTCTTTTGACTGTCTTCTCATAAGGAATTAGCTCACATTTGTGTTTCAAGAGATGAAAATCAGGAAGAAATTATTTAGACGCCACGTAAATTGGCCATCAGGATCCATGACTTAACTCAAGTGAATGTAAACTAATAATTACCAATGCAAAATAGGAAAAATTTTTAAACATTGAAATATCTTCTCCATTTAAGCGTTTAATATGGAAAGGTAAGTTTCCTTACAAGTGTAAAATTTTCCTTAATTTAAATATTTAACTACATAACTGTTAAATGTATAATTCAATCATCTTCAATAAAGAATATTTTTTTAATGGTGTACATATTTCATGTAATATTATTAATTTTTTTGGTTTACAGATTGGTAAAAGCACAGTCATTTGAAATTATTCTCTATACAACAAAAAAAAAAAATATTTTTAAAATTTTTATTATTATTTTTTTATTATTTCATATTATTTTAAAAGATAAAATTTATTTCTTGTGGCATAACTAATAGGACAGTATTCAATAAAAAAATTATACGATTATTGATGCATTTTATCTAATGCAATTACTTTCTGTGCTTAATCTCTGTTTTATTTAATATATATATATACATATATAATTGAATTTCTATTGTTGTTGTGCGGTGCAGCCACTGCTTTCAAAAGCGAGCAGATTCGGTGACGATCAGTTAATGCGATCTGCAAATCAAGAGTAGTTATCTTGAATGTCTTCGCCCATATCGTTCGTCATAATAGTTATGACGATAGATTTTAAATCTCAACAAAACAGCATCCAGTTTGGGCAGAATATTCTTTTTATTAAATCTTGATACCAAATGCAATTTTATTAGAGTTTCTCTTAACCTTTCATAATGATTTAAATTTAGCTTCGTAGATTTAACAAAATATTTTATCTCACTATGTCTTATAATTCAGAATAAGAAAAACTTTAAAAAATCATCAGTTCAATCCAATGATTTCAGGTAATGTGTTTAATTTAATTCTTGCAATTTATTTTATATTTTTTCCGCGTTATTTTTAGACAAAATTTCTTTAATACCTTAATGAGGATTTGTCAAAAATGTTTCGTTCTAAATAAATAATTTAATCCCAGGTAGCTATAAAGATAAGACTGAAATCATTTGAATGGTAAAACTTATCCACACAAATTGATGCCAGTTTACATATACTAACATTAATAGATTTTAAATGTATTCATAAAATATTCATCTACTCAAAGTGTTACAAAAATAAAATTGAACTTAGTGTCTTACAGATACCCATAAACGTTTATGCCCTACATTCCATTTGGTATTACTTACAATTTCCCTTTCTGTGTTTGAACACCTTTCCGTACAAATTTAGTTTTTGTAATACAAGGATAGTAGATGTATTAAATGAATGCCAAGACATTTTAGATGGATATTTTTGTAATTGGCGTTTCTGCAGTTAAATATATTATTTTTTCCCAAGTCATTACATCATATCTGTTTAAAAACTTTAGTTGTTTCATACCTTAGTTTCCTTTTCCTCATGAAAATGAATCTTTTATAATCAAAAATAAAAATATATATACAACAAAAATAAATAAATAATATAAATTCCTTTACATGATGCATAAAGAACATAAATACATAAAGAAATGAAAAAAAGTGGAGTATAATATATTATTAACGCAATTAGCTTATAAAAAAACTGTTGAAATAATTTAGCATATTTTAAAAAGATCGTTAAAGCAATTCAGATGCTTAATTAAATTAAATTTCTTAATTCTCATTAAAATTTATAAACGTATCATATATATATATATATATATATATATATATATATAAACATAATCTTTTATTTATACTTCAAACATTTCAAAGGACGTTACTGTCAACTCGAATGCCAAAGTGCTCAGAGAATTCGATCATTAATAAAATAATATTCATTTGCATATTTTAAAATTCTTAAAAATTAATTATATTTAAAATAAATATAAATTAATTAGCCATATTGATTTTTTTCATTCATTTTTTGAAGTTATGCAATATTCATTCATATAACCATTTTGAATAATATTTTAACATTCGAATTTATTCAGCTTTATAAAATTGAAAAAATTTTTAATTGTGATATTTTCCTTTTTATAAGAACTCTGCATAAATGTAAATGCTCAGAAAAAAGCAAAACAAGTGAAAGTTCAAGTTTATATAGTTTTTTAAGTGTTTATTTTAATCTGTGTCAAAACATTCTTTTTGCAATTATAAGGCAATTTCCGGAAAATCACAGTGAAAGGAATCATTTCCCTTACACCCATTAGTGAATTGTTCGTTATATAAATACGTGAGCAGAAAATCATCTATGTTAAAAAAACTTCCTTTTTACGCCCAATTTTTTTTCATAATGTTTTTTTAAGTATCGATCAATGTAAATGTTATTCAGGAAATAGAAGCATTATTGCGTAAATTGTTATTAATCATCATTTTTAAAAAGCATGTTTAATTTATTATAATTAATGTTCAGTTGTTATGCTGCTGTTTAAAATTAGTTTTAGGGAGATTTCTTTTAAAAATTGAATTATAATTGGATTACTAGTTTATTTTTATTCCTAATATTTTCTGATATAACTCCAGTAAATTTTAAGTATAATAGTATAGTTTTAAAAGTTGTTGTTTGGAATAAGTTGAAGGAGATTTATTAATTCCTAGTCTTATTTCGAACACAGCTGCTCAACTTTTTTTTTAAATACTCAGCGAACGAGAGAGCAGATGCAATGAAAGCAGGAAAGGGTAGACATTGATTAGCTGAATGAGTCATACGAAAAAGGGTTTTATTCGTATTCATACAATGAGTTGTAAATATTTTAATGTTTAATGCAATACAAGTAGCCTGGTAGAGACACTTTAATGTTTATAAAATTGGCGCAGTTAATTTTAACTATGTAGCTTTAAAAGTAAATTTTTTTATGACGAAGCTTATTACCTTGCTTATACCTATGCTTATTGTGATTATATTACCTTTCTCTTTCTCTAGTCAGTTTTACAAAAGCGATAAAAAATCCGTTTTTCTCGATTTCTTTGCTAAAATAATATTCTTCGAAAATCATTTACATTTACATATTTTGATTTCAAAATGAAAATAATTATCTCACTACAACAAGCGTAGTATATTATTTGTTGAAAAGGAAGGCCACTCAAACAAGTTTACTATATTTTTGTGAATGCCAATTCTTGGATTTTATTTCTCAAACTTATTAGAGAGTTTTAAGGAAAGTAATTATAGATAAACTTAAAAATAACTTACAACAATTTACTTTTCAGCCTGCAGGAGACAAAGACTGCCCCACAAGATACCAACTGAATAAAACCTCCTCCAGGTATAGGAAAGACGACAACATGACGAAAATATCAACCATATTCTTCATCACAGCACTGAAACAAAAACATTTCATTGTAGAACTTCAAATATTCATCTGAAGTACAATTTTTACATTATTTTAAACAAAGTTAAGCTCTAAAGTAGCTATATTTTAACATAAAATTATCAGTGAAGAGGAAATTCAAGTCGATCAGTAATTTCTAATAACAATCTGCAACAGAATTTCGTTCTTTTTTTTTTTTTTTTTTTATTACTTCATATCTCATATTGTGTGATTTTTATACTAATGTAAGTTTTTAAGTAATTTTTACTATTTTCGCCTTTTAAACTGACAGTAAGTTGCAAGTTACATAACCTTGAATATGAAAGATTTGCTATAAAATAAAATCTTGCAGATTATTATTTCGAAACTATTCCAACAGTTATGATATATTTTTGATACAATTAATGTTCAAAAGTATATGTCAGAAAATTTATCATCGTTTTAAAAGAAATAATTTATACATTAGCTATTAATGCAATTTTATTGACATTAGGTTCCAGAAAAATAAATTGTTGAAAATGTTTAAAAATTATTCATTTTGTATTAAAAATTACATTTTTTTTCTATTCTATTTAATAAATACTGACAAATTCTTATCACTCTAATGTAAAAAAAAAATATTTACTTAAGCTATTTAAATGTAAATATTATTTTATTAAAACAAGAAAAATAAAAAAAAAACAAATATCACTGCCAAATACGGATTACTGTTAAAAGATTTGCAATGTTTTGAGATAGTAAGTCGTCAAAATTATAAAGAATATTTCTTTTTATATTACATTAAAAACGAATGATTATATCGAAAATTCGATAAATTTGTACTCATTTCAACTCATTCGATAATTTTGTACTCATTTCACATCCAGGAAATGAAAATTTACGACAACCTTTTTTTTTTTTATTGAAGAGAAAGCTTACGCAACTTGTCCGATGAAAAGGACATATAACTTAATTGTTCATCTCAGTTTTGCGAAAAATTGGGTAATGTGTGTGTTTCTTTGAATAATCCGTCTGCCCGTCCATTATTCTGTCTGGCAATGCGATATTAACTCAATTATCAAATAGTGTGATCAAGAAGAAAGGAACAATAGCATATAGAAGTTGAACAATTTTACACTCAAGGTAATAATGCATTTTTCTAAATAAGTTCATTCAATATTTTTAAAGATATCGCTAATTTACACAAGCAGTTTTCAAAATGTATATTATTCAAATATCATTGTTAAATTGCAGTTTTGTTAAAATTTCTTGCTTCCTGTAGAAAATAAATGTTTTTAAAATTGAATTTAAAAACTAAATTAACTCCCATGCATATGGGAAATATCTTATATATATCAATAATATCTTATAAATCTCTTATAAATATCAATCCTTCTTAAGAATATAGCATACGCTAATTATGAATTTTAAGGGAAAAAAAGACTCAGATGAACTTATGAGTTATCACAATTATTCCTGTAATCAATCATTCCGATAACGAAATTTATTTTCCATGCAGTTTCTCTATTTCAGTATACAGAATAATTAAAATACTCTACAATGTTTTATTAAATTTAATTGTAAATGTAGATAAATCTTTATTGATATATAAATGTATTAATGCGTAATATTAAATATTTTGCACTACATTGCTTGAACAGATATTAAGGATTAATTGCTTTTAGTGATATCATTTAGATATTTTTCTTATATATAAGTAGATAAAAAGGACTTATTAAAATATTGTTATTTATGTGTATTAAGAGTCGTTTCATTATTTATGAATTTTTGAAATAATTGTTATCTAACTGAATTTTAAAAAAACTTATGTTAATTATAAATAATAATAATTATATTATGAATTAAGAAATGAGAAAGTGGTTACATAGACATAAACAATCTATTATTAATAATATATGCATCTTGCGTGTGCGTGTGTGTGACTTTATTTTAATCTTCTTCGTACGTTCTTTACATTTCTTGACTTTAGCATTTAATGTACCAGTTAAATTATATCTGGAAAGCAATCGTTTTAATGAACTCTATTAAAATTCTTTATTTTGAAAAATGTGAAAAAACACTTTAATTCTAACGACAAACATAGTTCGGCAACATTTTCAAACAGATGCAAACTTTCCAACACATTTTCAAAGAAAAGCAAATAACCAAACTCAAACCACTTTGGTAATGCTATCTTGCCTAGATGATCTTTGAGTCACTAAACAAATAAGAGGAAGGATGTCATTAATTTGTAAGATTAGAGGAGCATTCTTCAAAATTCAACAAATTCAACGGAAAGTCAATATTGATTCTGCCAGCCTGTAACCATGGCAACCCAAAAGCAAGGCAACAAATCTAGGTCAATACCGCGGAGAGTTAGTCTGTTGTGAATCTGATGCACATACCTTAATGCTCTACACGTCTGTACAAAGAGAATTCCAAAGCTGCGATGAATCATCCTTGCGTTATACTGGGATGGCTGCTAAAGTTACTTGACAACTGGGATAAAATGAGCTTGATAAAAAAAAGGTTTTAATTTTCTTTCTGCCTCGACCATATATTAATTTCCTTAAAAATAGGAATACTCACATATCTTTTGATATTAAAATTTTTTAATACAAAATACTATAAAGGAAAACGTCATATATTCGTTCAATGATGCATATTCAGGGAAGACATTTTAAAATTGGAAATAATTTAACCATACACATTTTTTTTTCATTGTAGTGCTATACAATATTAATATGTAAATTAAGGCATCAAATTCCAAAAATTAAATGTCATTTATTTCTTTTTCTGTTATTGTTTTTTAAATTTGAAGAATAAAATAATAAATCGTAGATTTTCAAAGAAAATTAAATGTAATAAAAAAAAGAAAATTTTAGATTTCACGATTTTTTAACTATGCTATAAAATTTACTCTATTCCTGGTTTATCCTCTTAAAAACTTCGAAAATATATAATTAAATCACATATCATATTTTTTTAATCCCATATAAAAAAAAAACATTTTTAGTTTTAGAAATCGATATTTAATATTGAATTTCTTAAAGTGGCACATGATATTAAATTCTAATTTATAGCTTTAATAAGGGATAAGACACGAAATTAATAATCTATATAACAGTATAGAAAACCAGAAATATAATAATAGTAAATAAGATATGAAAATCAGGATCCCAAAATATATCCATACTCAATATCACAAAAAAAAATTTCAGCAAAATTAACTGAACGAAGCTAGACATTGAACGGATGGTACACGCATATCTGAGTCACAATATTGATCTTAATTTTATTCCCAGATGTGGTCTTATCCTACTTTCAACATTTCGACTTCATTTTAATTGCAATTCGAAATATTTGTTATCTCAAACAAATAGACAAAATTACGTGTACCATTGCAGATGTATTAAGTGTATTTTTATACAATAATGCCCATTTCCATTTTCTAAAGCAGCATTCAAGTCGAGTCTGTTATCCTTCTATCGATCTTATTGTAGATATTAGCCATGACATTTAGCGCCATCGATTGATTTCTAATCACCACTGGAGAAATATTAGTCTTTTTTTTCATGTCTGAGACAGAAACAGTTTGACGTCATAAAGCAGTTCATTGACATTTCCTCTTTCAAGTCCTTGGTCCAAACATTTTATGGTGTTGCAAATAGAACTGGCCTTAGTGATTTACGTAGCACTTCGTCAAATACTCATATCCGCAGTTTCTTTCAAGGTCGATGAATTTTAATTCAGGGATGGATTTTAAAAACAAATGAAATTTTATCATGAATCACTTTTAACAAAGTTATTCTCAGTCATTTAAAAATTTCTCAGATTTTTAATTCAAATGTTAAAGTGGTATTTTATTTATTTATTTAATTTTTTTTTAATTTTTTGAACAATTAATTTTTTAGAGTTTATAATATATGTTTTAAAAATTATGATTTTTCCAAAAAATATCTTATAAAATTAATTGTTAAATGTAAATGTTTACGATTGAATATTAAAAGTTATTAATTATATTTCATATATTCTTTGTGAAAACTTTGTAAAGCTTTACAAAAATAATCTTTCACAACAAACAAATAATAGTTTACAATATAATTTGCTCAACCAAAATTAATCCTGTAGAGAATTATCAAGATATGAGAAATATGATTGGTAAAAGTTATTAATTATATTTCATATATTCTTTGTAAAATCTTTGTAAAGATTTACAAAAATAATCTTTCACAACAAACAAATAATAGTATACAATATAATGTGCTCAACCAAAATTAATCCTGGAGAGAATTATCAAGATACGAGAAATATGATTGGTAAAAGTTATTAATTATATTTCATATTTTTTGTAAAAACTTTGTAAAGATTTACAAAAATAATCTTTCACAACAAACAAATAATAATATGCAATATAAATTTGCTCAACCACAATTAATCCGGAAAAGATATGTCAGGACATGAGAAAAATCCAGACAAATACATTCAATCATATTTAAATACAATGCTACAAAATGTTTATCTAAAACATGTGCTTTAAACTTTTGCATTGATACTTGCTTCTTAACCTTTTGCATTGCTGCTTGTGTTGCAAACCTATAATTGCTATGCGTTTTGAAAGTGTCATTGTTCTTTAAGATATTTGTTTGTTCTCCTTTCGATTTGCTGACAAGCCAATGTACCGCTTCAATGCCTTTTCATCAGCATAAAAGAGGAAGTTGGTGAAATGAGCTTTTCTACGAACTTCAAGGCAGCCTTTAAATAAATATATATGTTCAAGCTGAAATAGTAATTGAAAAAATAAACACGTCGAAACAAATAAAAATTCTTGAAATCCTAGTTTCAACGATTATTTTTTATCAATCCGGATCTGGGAAATTTTGTAAAATTAAGATAAAATATTTTTTAGATGTTGTTTAAATTCGGGATAGGAAGGAAGCTAAAAAATTTTAAATAATTCTCACTAAAATATTCTAAGGAATTCAGTTTTCTTATTTTCACCATAAATTAATTTTTTATCCTAACAAGTACTGAATTTGTAGTTACTTTCGTTCAAATATACACTTAAATAAACGTATCCATGCGTAATTTGTAATTAAGAAAGTGAAAATAATGTTAAAAATTTTTTAAATTATTATATGAACTTTTTTTAATGTACAAGTCTAAGTATAAGATTTTATAATAGGTCCGAAAATTATAATTTAGTTGATCTTCAAAAATTTCAAATATAATTTAACTTATTTAATTATTAAATTTAAATCAAAAGATTTAGAGACACACGGGTTTCTTTAAAAAAAGTAAACACTTTGATATACTAGTAGTTTTATGAAAGTAATCTATATATCATGTTATTGTGAGGTGATAGTATAAACATTCTTTCAATTGTGAACCGGTAGTTCAAAATTTTTCATATACAAATATCTTAAACGGCATTCGTGTGCTAAATTGTTATTTTAAACTTGTTAATTTCAACCCAATATTTCTGATCATTTTATGATACTGCGATTGATATCATGGACTTTTTTTATCCAAATGATGTCTGAACTATTTTTAACAGAAAGCGCATGTCATTTGCATTTTTCGGAACAATGCTGCAAGGTTAAAATTTCATTCTTTGTGAATTTCACGCTTATCAACTACACGCTGATTTAAAATTCAAGGACAGGCATTTCAATAGAAGTAGAAGTCTGTGTTATTGCCCAGTTTATAATTTAAAATTTTCTTTTCGTGTTTTCATTGTGAAATACTTAAACTTTCTTTTTAGAAAGAGGGCAGTTTATAATTTAAAAAGATTTTCTATGTCAAGGAATAATGTACCACTAGCGTGATCTTAGATGCTATTTTTACGAATATGAATTTATAAGTAAATAAACTTTACAGTGTTTTGAAAATTGTAGAAAACACCTTTTTTGCATAACTGTCGACTACATTAATTTTTATTTTACGGTTTTTGTTCTGTTAATAAATGGTAATTACTTCTGTTAAAGTGACAGTAGACTTCATGTAGACTAAATCAGTATATTTAGGAATAGAATCAGTAGATCAGTAGATCAGAATAGAATCAGTAGTCTGAATCAGTAGAATACTTCAGTAGACTAAATCAGATGCTTTCGTTTTTTATCTTCTAAATATGTGAACTGTTCTTGTAATTAATCAAATAACAGTTCACATACAAGTGAACTGTTCTTTAAGTGTGCATCATGTTTGTTCACAAATACGGCAATTTGAATTAGACTATTTGAGTGGATTATTTCTAAGTTACTTTGATAATATCTGAATACATCACTAAAAAACTTTAAAATATTTAAGATTATATAATTTCTGTTAAAGCTTTGTAGTTAAGAATCGAGTCGTATTTTCCAATTCTTTTTCAGAACATATAATCTTCCATCGAATAACAACTTACAAAAGTGTGTTAGACATTATATCTAACAAAAAATTTATCTAGCATATTATCTTGCCTTAATATTAATTTCTCATACCTTATTTTTCAGTTACCAGATTAAAGAGACATCATAGAACCATTAAAATCTCAAGAAAGAAGTCCACTAATCCCTGATGATTGCACTGCGGGCAAAAATACAAATAGTATAAGCTTTTAAACTAACTGAAAATGTTTTGAAAAATTTACACAAACAATCTATAAAAAGATTTTTCTGGAAGTGGAAGTAAATCTAACATTCAAAGGAAAAGTGAATTTTAAGCAGATACAGAAAGAATAAAAAAATATGTTTCCTTTTTTTTTTAACAAAATTCCCAGTTTTATTTTCTCTTCTAATATCTTCTCTCCCAGTTCTAAAACGAATGCTAGGAAATACAGAAATTAACTATAAAGGCACTTTTGTGGGAAAGTCGTTCTGACAGCAGGTGTGAAGAAATGTATTTTCGAAAACACGTAATTCACCCATCAAATATGCAATTCAAATTTATTACCCGAGAACAACGATCCAACTGAGCCCACAAAACCAATTTCTTTACTTCGGAGATACAATTAATAATTATTATTTATTTGTTTACGGTATATGTCCAAAAGAGAGTAATAGAATTCTCATATCAAGTTATAAACAAAACGTATTCTCTATTTTTTGCCCTCTGAAATATGTAGAAATAAATTATAATAGGTAGGTAAATAGAACCTTCCAAACAAAAGTAGAAGTCTTAGAAAACTTAAAATCTTAATTTCGTTAAAATGGTCACGAATTTCACGATTTGAAAAAAAATATAAATTCATTGTTTAATGTATAATTATATCACAAAAAAACGCATATTTCAAAAAAAATCAACGTAATGTAATTAATAACTGCATTTAAATAATTTATAAATTTCTACCTTATTTATCATAAAGTTTATTGACGAATTACTATTAACTCTATGGACGAAAATATAAAATTCAATTTTTCATCTGAGGTTTGGAATTTGAAAACTAATAATAACAATAACTGTAAATTTTGATAAACAATAAACTTGTCAATTTAATCCAAACGTTCTTTTTATTGAAATGCTATTTATGAATGAGAACAGAAAAAAATAAAGATAGCTTTATAACTAAATGCAACTGAAATAGTTCGAATTGTAGAATCAAATTAAAATGTATTAAATATTGTATCATGAAATATTTATTTTATATATTATTTTTATTGACAGCGATTCTAAATACAACAGCAAGAACAAGTAATTACTTGATAATTACACTAATTATAAATTTAAATGAAAATCAGCATTTTAAACTGCAAATGCAATTATTTTTTATTTCATAATGATATCTAAATTACTTGACAAAATATTGAGATAAATCAATATTAATAAAGGTAATCATAAATACAGACTTATGCAATTTGCATAGATTGTTCCATATAAAAATATGATAGAATACGATATTTTCTTTACTATTTTATACTCTCACAAAAGTTTGGTTGTAAATGAGAACTGGCTTAATCTGCTATGCATAAACAGTTGCATGTAGTAACTAAATTCCTATTTGATTAAACAATTATTGTTTTATAAAACTGAATCATTTTCTAATATAATTTTTATGATAAAATTTACTTCCATAAATTATAGCGGCCTGATGGCCAATTGGCATGTGCTCTGGTCTTTAGTACCACAGGCTTATGGTTCGAATACTGGCGGTGGCATGGATGTTTGTTAGTGGTTCGGAATCCACGTTAAAAGGTAGGTCCCTGTCTAATTAGCCTAAAGTTTGCACAAAATGACCGTAGAGTGGCAACCCTAGTCAATAAATTATAATGACTTACTTCAAGTTTCTAGATGTAATATTTGAGTTTATAAATATGATTTTTTTTTTCTTTCAGATTTCTATAAAAGTTAAAAATATTATAATACTCGATAGTTGTAACTAATTATGAAAAAAATAAGCTTAATAATTCACATGTAGTTTATTTTTATTTTAGATTAAATAATGTAAGATGATATACAGCAACATCAAATGAATGTCGAGGAAAACTAAGTCTGTGTCATTTTTTGGAATAAAAAAATCAAATTTATGAAGAACTTAAAAAAATGTTTTGTCTTTCTAAAATGTGTAGGCATTTTTATAACAGCACAAATCATAAATCCTAATGGTATAGATTTTATAAATTAAAAAAGCAGTAAATTTTTCTAAGCATACTAAAAATGTTATGTTCTTTATAAAAAGCACATATTTTGAAAGCGCATTTCTATTTCAAAATTCGATTACCCAATATTTCATTAAAACAAATTACATTTTGTTTTTCAATGTTGTTATAAAGGTTTATAGCTAAGCCTGCTTCTAAAAATTTTGATGGTTTTAATAAGCATTCTTCGATACTACTTAAAATCGTAATAATAAAATAGCCCTTTTCTTAGATGGTGTTGTGTGCAGGTTGGGCTACCAGATTTTAACTGGGTGTGGTTTAGTTGAGATACTTGAAGCACAGGTTGGTGAACTCTCAACTTTATTTGCATGCGCCTAAACATCACACACATACAATATTTAACACATTTAAAGACATATAATTATAGATTCGTGGAAGAATTCCACTTCTAAGCCGAAAACCGGGTGAGAGCCTGTAGGCCAACTGACCATTTGTCCTGAATGCCACAGGGGGCGCTTCGGCCAGTGCGTAGGAGGAAGCAGGGTTATAATGGAACTTTTTCTGATTCACTATATCTTACCAGACATGTATGCTTGTATTCTGTATTTCATTAATATTCAAGGTAACACTTACAAACATCTTATTTCGAAACTTTTTTACTTATTGAAAAATGAATGAACAAAGATAACAATCTTGGAAGCTTAAGAGATACTTCTAATTAATTCTTCTGAATTATAATACTGATCAAATTAAATAAATTTAAATTTCTGAGAATAGTAACTGATATAAGAATTGTATTACTTTTTACATACTGACTTTTACATTCTCTTAGTATTTCTATATTTTAGTACATGATATTATTTTTTTTTTTTTTGGCAATTTTCAATATCAGCTCAAAGAAGAGACTAAAACTTTAATTATTATTCAATTATAATATTTAGATTGAAGTTAATTATTATACTATAGGCTCGATTACAAAACAAGTTCCTATAACGCTGCGACTACTGTTTTCATTCCTCGTACAACTGGCTAAATTATAATGTACAATAATTCGCTGGTAAATATAAAATCTGCTTTCAATTAAGCAAACTTTTCCCTTCTTCTATTTGATAGTTTCTTTGCTTTTTGATTCTAAACATATTCATATAAATTTTAGTGTTAAAAGAACACCTGAAATATTTTTATTATAAGGTTACGGTATTTCCTCAGTAAACTTCATAACTTATAACTTCCATTATTTTCTCCAATCAGTAGCGTATTTATCTTTAATACGTGATTTGAGAAAGCTTAAACTTAAAATAATTATGAACATATAAAAATCTTACAAAATAGAAGCAATAATACTTCCAAACATGTTTCTTTAAATATTACACAAAAAAAAAAAATTCAGCATGATTTCTTATAACTCTTAGTCATATAACTTTTAACGTATTAAGAACAGCAAATACCTTTGACGAAATAATGAAACTTAATTTTCTGATAGTTTCGAAATGTTTTCGAAATGAATTTTTAGAAATTTGCCTGTACTCAATACTCAGAAATCAAATTTCGCCATGTTACAGAGATTTACTAACCAAATTTGTGACTGAAGATAAATTTTATATTTGTTTTGTGTAAATCAGCAGCGAAAGCTTCTTTGAACATCTTTCATATTTCTAGAACAGGATGATTGGGAATTAAAGTAAGAAATTTTTTTGTAGTATTGTGTAATGCGTTGTTTAAAAATTTATTGATTAATGGAATTAATTATTTTCAATGATGCATCTAAAAATATCTGTGTTTGCATAACGTGCAATAAACTCGTTGGATTGCGAATAAGCGAAAATAATTGCAAGTTCGGTTTTTCAGACTTAAGGAAATGCCTATTCATTTTCTAGAAATGTAAGTATCAACGTGACCGTATGCTTATTATTCATACAAATATAATTTGCTGAAGGAATTATAATTCATTGCGTATATTTTGAGCAAAGCAATCTGTGAAAATAATAAATTCTAAGTGAAGTTTGTGGGTAAATGATGTAAATCTAAATTTTTCAGAAAAATAGTTAAAATATTAAGACTGAAAGATTACAGAAATTTATGAATTCAAGTAAGAAATATTTAAAAACATTGTCAAATTTCTTTATTTGCAATTTATTTGAAAAAAAAAAATATATTATAAATTACTAGAATAAACTATCATTTAATGATAAATCTAAACAGTAACAACGTTTGCATAAACATTTATTTAACAGTTAATAATTATTTTAAAATAGAGAAAAATTATTCATTTAACTGGTCAAAAATTAAATAATGTTTATTTAAAAATTTTAATATAAATTAAGATAACATCATGTATTAAAATAATCAAATTATCATGTAAATAATTTGTCCTGTAAGAATTTACGCAAATTACCCTTACCGAGGTTTAAGAAGAAAATAAATAAAAAGAAGAAAATTATTTATACTTATGTTTAGAAAAATGAAGATCTTTTAAGTAGTTCAGATTTAAAATTAGTTCATATATTGTGAGAAATTTCACTTTCATATTCAGTTAGTCTAAATAAATAACAGTTCCAAAAAAATCATATTGTGATTTAAAAATTCCGATACAAAACAATTCAGCACTACAGTGCCTTAATCTATAGTCAATAGTCTATCTAGTAGGACTATAGTGCAATAGTCTGTAGTCAATAGTCTATCTAATAGGACAATAGTGCAACAATGACTCATTTTGCATTTAGACTTGGTGCTATAACATTTAAGTATAAAAATGAATTTCTTATATTTCATATGTTTTCATGGTCATGCCTTCAATTGCCACATAATTTTTTAGAACCTCACAAAACATTTTTAAAGTTAGTCATAACAAAAAAAAAAAAAGGGATTTTGTGTTTTTTTAATTTAATTTTAATTTTCAATAAATTTATCGTGAAAAATATATTGACCAATCGTTATGTAATTTATTTTTGTTCTACTACGTTTCACAGTATTCTGAAGCAATGCTTGTATTTCATAAATAACCTTTCACGGAATAAAGCAAACATGAAAAATATTTTCAGAAAAGTGTTTTTAAACTCGATGCTTTTAGTTATAATCAGCATTTAGGTTTGTTTAAGTGAATTTCTACTAATTTCATAAGAACTAATTTTTTAAGTAGTTATAAATAATATATATTTAATAATTAACCCATTTGAAGATTACTAAATTAGACTTAGTATTGTTGAAAATTATAAATAAAACACTTACAGAATGGATAATATTACTACTCATTATTTACTGATTTTTTGAAGCAATATATAATATAAAGCTGAGATAATCATTTAATTGTAAATATGTGTCATCGCCATAAATTTGTTTTCACATAAAGAAGAGAAAAAAATTATGAAATATAATATTAAAAAAATGTAAGGATTTTTTATCAAATATCATTCATCAAAAAAATTTACATTTCAAAATTTTGCTGAATGTTTCAGCTAATGTTGTTGTTACTTAGTTATTATTATTATTTTTTGATGTTATAATAATGTAATTAATTTGATAATTCTGTGGTGTATCCATTCAAACATAAGTTGGCGTCAAATACAAAATAAAATATATTATATAGATAAAAATCATACTGGTCATATGTAATACTATATTTATTATGAGGAGTTGAAATCTGCATTAAAAAATGCCCTTTTAATGCAGCTATAAAAATTTCAGCCACTTATTTTGAAATATATGGTTTATATAATAAATTTAGTAAGCAATATTTAAGGAACATATAAACAATTTCAGAATATTATCTGAAATTGAATGAGTTATCTATAATTTCAGAAGTTGTATTATATATAATTATACATAATAAGATAAACATTTCTTCTTTATCTTTTATCTATATCAGTTATTAAATATTTAGAACTATTATTATTCACAACTGACAAGCAATATTATTTAACTATTCAAACATTATAACTATACAAATTATATTGAATTAAACAGCTATTATAATAATATTACAAAAATAGTAACAATCTTACAAACATAATTAAAACTAAACAAAACACATTAATATAAGTAACTTCATTCATGTATCTGTCGTGCCATCCTTAATTATTCTTATTATTATGCAAATTACAAAGCCTTTAATTTTTTGAAACATAATCTTTTGTTATGTTTCCCTCTTTTTATCATCTGCAGAAATAAAAGATAACTTTTTAATGTAATTTATGTCGTTATTCAATGTCTAACTTACTGTATTATAACTTTAACTACTGTTTAACAAATTTTAATTCTCATATTCGAGTGGTAATCTGTCGCCCCATAGCATCATTATCTTCTCATTAATGTAATTAATGTCACTACTTGTGTCTGGTATTGTATATAAAAAAAAAATAAAATAGAGGCAGTTTATTTATGTATATAGTTAGATTATCAACATTACTTCAGATTTCTCTATAAATTATAGACTATGGCCTTATGTTTGTCACCCAATAGAGTAACTCGTTGAAATTTATATTATATTATTTGTACCCTTGTTATTATTAAAAATTCAGGGATTTGGACCTGAGCTCTTTTACTACTAGAATGGCAGGTATGTAGTACCTTCGGTATTAGCAGGAGGGCCTTCTACATTGTACTACCACAATTTGTAAAGAACGACCTCAAAGGTAGTATCTGGAGGATTATCAAACTCCTTTCCCGGTTCAGCGACTTTCCTGGCGACAAATTTATTTTGTCTATCTTTGTATAGAAAAGTTATCTTTGGGTTTGGCTTCACATGTTGGATTTCGAAACACATTTTCAACTTAAAACCCAATACACTATTCATCAGAAATTTTACCATCTTAAAATTCATATAGAAATATGGTATAAAATTTGTAATTTGTTCCCATTTATACTTGACAGGGGCTATATTAGTACTGATAAAATTCAATAAAATCTGTGCTAGTGTTGATTGAAATCTATAAAATCTAGGCTAGTGTTGATAGAAATCTATAAAAGTCTCTGCTAGTACTGATAGATTCTTTAAAAGAATTATGTGTTAAATATTTTAACAGCGAACATCCTCTATCCAATAAATTGACCATTTCCTTTGCATTTCGGAATCATACTGTTGAAAATCCTTTCTTGCGAAATTTCTTTATTTGAAACAGATAAACTAGAACTATTGAAATAACCTATTATCCTTTATTTGAATTGCTAAAAATATTCATCAATTGTTCATCAATATTTCTAACCGCTGTTTGGCTAGAGAATATTTTCCAGATCAATTAAACTTTCTAATGGAGAAATCTGTGTTTTCCTTTGCGAAGGTCGCCCCATCTCTATTAACGGACTCAGTGCGAGGTGAAGGACAGGCTGGTCGTTAACTGGATCATCTAAATTCTCTTTTATTCGCTCTTTATACTGTTGACCCGGTTCAGTGACTTCTGCACGTTCGTCACATGCATACCAATAAATCTCTGGCATTTAATGAAGGTGATCAACTAGCTATTTAGAGATTGGGTCCAGAATTTATTGCAACAGATAAAAAAAGTCAAGTATATACTTGAAATTATCAGTGGATGTGTTAAAATTTCTCCGGCGGTCTACTCATAGCAAAGGGAAAGAAAGAAAGATTATTTTGCTGTGATTTTTGATAAAAATTTCATTATCGTTGGTTTAAAACATTTTTGCAATGAATATTACATATTTTAGGATTTATATCTGCAGTTGCTGATACTGAAAATTTTTTAAAATCAAAATTAGAATTATTCTTTGAAATTTCAGTACTTTTTGAAAAATGTTTTTAGTTTCTTATTTAATCATATGAATCTTACATGTCCCTGCTTGAGTTGTTTCATTTTTAAAAATTTAGAAAAAAATCGTAATTTTTTTTTTTTTTTCTGTCTTAGCTTTTGCATTTATTTCTTCCTGTTTCGACTATAAAGTAAATGCGGGTGAAAATAATGTACGAAAATGCTAAAAATGACTATTGTTACAGCTCTTAATATTACATAAAAAATAAATTACATAAAAATAAAGTATTAATAAAAATTCTCAACAATACCTCATTTTACGCATGAGTGAACTATTGCTTCTAATTGCAAAGAATATCGTTTAATTTTTGGCTGTAAATTGTGAACTTTTTATAAATTACAAAAATGGCTAAAACATTGTTTTGCATATAACTAATAAGAAGTGAAAGAGAAAAGGAAGCATTATTAAAAAAACAGTTATATAGAATAAGTAATTATTTTTTAATCTTTCATTATCAATTTCAAACCTTATTTTAAATAGCTTTAGTCTGTCATTACAGTAAAAATTTTAAAAATAATAAAAGTTAAATTAAATTTATTGAGATTAAATAAAATTTATTTTGAAAGCTAAGGACTGATTCAGGATGTTAATTGAAATGTAACCCTGAAAATTATTCTCCATTTTGCCGTAAGAACGTAAATTCTATGTATTTCATCTCTTTGACAAGCATTCTAAGTTAATGCGAATCTGCCATTTTAAACAGTTTTTATTGAAATGCTATAAAAACAGCATTAAAAAAACATATAATAAAACACTTAATAGTCTTAAATAAAACACTTGATAGCCACCTTATAAATTTTGAAATCACGAATCTACTGTTTACAGAAACTTAGAATGTAGGAAATTAAATTCATAACTAACTACATATCTATAACTGTTCACTTGGGCTACATATTCCTTGAAACATTAAACCTTCCTTAATTTTGTTGATTTCCTGGATGTATTTAAGGTTTTTTACCCATTTATTTATTTATTTTCATTTGACCTTCAGCTAACTTTTTTTCTACGTTTTTGTAGATGCAAGTTTTTTCCATTATAAAAATTTATATTTAAGAAATAGAGTGATAAAAAAATGTACATGCGTTTCTAGCCCAGGTTTCTTTCAGTGCTTCAAGCTCTTCACAGAAAGAGACAATTATGATAAAATTTCGATTCAAATATCTTATGAGAGAAAGTAATTAATATAATAGTTATTTAAGTTTGTAATAATTTAAGATATGTAATTAATTGACTGTTTAAAAACATCTTTATATGAATTATTATATAAAAGACTTTAAAGCATTATCTAAATCAGTATAACAATTTATTTGGAGGCATCAATGGCTTTAATAGAGACGTAATTATTTTTTCAAAAAAGATTTTATAAGTTCACGGAATTTGACTTTTTATACATCACGAGGTCTATCTTCTTATATACGTGAAGGAAGAAAATAATTAATATTTCGTTAATTAATGATTAAATAATTCGCTAAAATAGAATTAAAAATCTGCATTAAAATAGATAGAAATTTAGATTGGTTTCCACTTTCTCTGAGCTAATGAGATTAGAAAGATATCTTGAATGAGCAGAAAGATATTTTGTAAATGATGATAACAGTTAAAAAGTAGTTTTATTACTCGATTCAACAGGAACAGAATTGGTAAAACAATTTATATTTGATAATAAGAAAGCGGAAGGATAGAGAAGCTAATTACGAAAACACATTTTCCTGAGTGGACATGGAATATGTATTTAGGCAACACCTAGTTGTTGAAGTAGAAAGTCGAGTAATATTATGAGTTCAAATTTCCTTCCTCTACACCAAACAGAAAAGCACGTGAAATCGAAGATAAAATTACAAAATTTTCAAACCTATAATTTACACTCACTAAGTTCCTAAATGTTGTTATGATTGCTGCAAGCGGTTTTATTCACTCGACACTAAGTATTACATCATTTCATGAATGAGTGAAATGAAATCACCAAAAAGGCTATTGTATCAATTTGTTTTGTTAGCAGGATTTTTTTCTCTGGTGTTATTTTACAACACTGATGCTAACATTAACTTTATCTCGATTTAAAAAAAAAAAAAACCTTTTTCTGTCGGTACTTGGAAATTCTTCTTAAGCTCTAATCAATCAAATAATAGCTTTATCATCAAAGAATATGTTGTAAGAGAATTAAAAGATTTTTTTAAACGTTTATTATCAAATGTAAGCCCTACTCATCAGTGATAGTGAGATGTAAAGAACTGTATTTCAATTCTGTAGGGATCTTTTTTTTTTTTTTTTTTTTGCACTTATTCTCGAGGGTAGAGTAAACTCGGTGTAAATTACAACAGAGTGTCACTAATCGACAACTGGATTGCTTGGTTGAATTTTCCAGGAAAAATCGTAACATTTTATAGAATACTTGTTACCAATCATGAGACTCTCCAATATGACACTTAAAAGCTGTTATTTACTATTGTAATTTCTCTAGAAAGGGATTTCTCAACACTTATCATTTTTTTGTTAATGACGTTAACACAATAAAGTGATATTTCCCTTGTAAAAATTCCTCACGTTCAGAAATTTTGTTAAGTAATATCAAAGAAAATTTCAGTATTCATAAATAATTGCTGGAAATATAAACAGGTATAAAAGTTTGAGTTCATTATTTTACTGGGTTTTTCGCTAGAATTAATATCATATTTTTTTTATTTTATCTGAGATTTTCACATTTTAATTACATCAATATTTTAAGTAGTACAATAAAAAATACACTTATAGTTGGGATATAGTATATCCTCCATTTTTACAAGAAATTAAAAACCTCTTCCTTCTAAGCTTCTGAATTAATTGCAGTTTGATAATCAGTTTTCTTTTCCCAAATTAATAACTGCTTTTCTGTATTAAACCTAACTTAATGGCATTTCAGGAGATTATTGGCTTGAATCCAGCGTCAGATGTTTACTTTTACATCATTTGATATGTCATGCCAGTAAAAGAGAAACTTGACATGGAATAAAAGAAGGGATGTTTACTGCGTCGTTTTCTAGTGCAACTATTCGAATAAAATTGTGCTGTCATAATATTCAAAGAGCTTTATCATTCGGTAGTTGGAGACATAGCAATGTACTATTAAAAAGAAAAATAAATATTTCAAAATTAATATTAAATATAACACTGCAATCATTAGCATATTTCTTTTTAGTCTTATGTACCATTATACATTTTTAAATACAGTAATTTTATTTAATAAATGTATCTTCGTTTCTCTCTCGCTAAACTGTCGAATAGTTTTCGTCATTTTTTAATAATTTGATTAAATTTATAAATCACACACAAACACACACACACACACACACACATATATATATATATATATATATATATATATATTAATACAGACAAACTCTGCTATGGATATTAATATTTTATTATATATTTTAAAGGTCATTTGGAATAATACTTTATTATATTGTGAAATATCATAAAGATTTGTAATCTGCTAAATAAATTTTGCTTCTAGAAAATTAAAACTAGAAAAGAATCTGATTGATAAAAATTTTTAAAAGATACGATTATATCTTATTTTTATCACAATTTTGCATAATAATCTGATTCATGTCAAATCAGATTATTTTTGAACTATTATTTTGATTGAAGTTAGCTTTTTTTTTTTTAAATTTAAGAATAAAAAAAATTCTTTAAGGTCAATAATTTAATTTTATTGTAAATAATTTCCTGTTTCACAGAGTTAATAAATCTGAGTTAATTTGTATAAATAGCATAAATAACAGCTTTGCAACTTTAGAACTGCTTTTAATTTAAGTATTTGTCTTTTTAATTTCCTGACATTATTGTTTCAGAAAAATTACTCTATCTATAGTTATAAATATTCAAGTAATATAAAAAGTATCGTTAAATAAAAATGTTAATATTTATTATTTTAACTAATATTTAATATTTTATTACTAAAGCTTTTGAGGATTTAGAAAAATCTTTTAACTAATTAATACATTGGAATTAAATTTCATTTTTAACACTAATTCTAGTAAATCAGTTTGCAAGATTACTTGGAAAAAAACTTTGAATGCAATTTTATTAATATTATTCACACAACAAAAATTAACATTAGTCTTTTTCGTATAGAATTGTATTAAGTAAAAAATCAACTAAATTAAGATGTATACTAGCTTTGAAAATTAACTAGGTTGAATGCATGTTAAAAAAGGCATTGTGAATTTAACTTTAATATTACATGCGATGTAGCCATTATGCTGTTTACTTATTGATCTAGATCAATAAGTAATATATAATTAAGGAAATTCGTTTCATTAAGCAAAAAGGTAAAAATAATGAAGTTTGGTGTGCAATGATAAAAATCACAATTGTTAAATGAAATAAAGAGTAAATAGAAATAACAAAAATATTTGAGGCATAAATTTCAGCCTATTTGTGACATTTACTAATCGCAAAAATTTGTTTAGAAAGAATTTCTGACATTTATTTGCCAATTCACA
The DNA here is from genome assembly GCA_021605095.1 of Caerostris extrusa. Classification (NCBI taxonomy): domain Eukaryota; kingdom Metazoa; phylum Arthropoda; class Arachnida; order Araneae; family Araneidae; genus Caerostris; species Caerostris extrusa. The sequence goes on from BPLR01019437.1 coordinate 188,948, forward strand.
TGCTTTGAGATAAAAAATTGACCTGAAACAGTCAAAAAAATTCAAAGGATCCAACGAGATCAAAAAATAATTTTGAAATAAGTAGAACAAATAAGCATGGTTTAAAAAATTGCATTTACCTGCATTCTTTCAAAAGCTGTTAGTAGATTTATTTATTATTATTATTATTATTTTTTTTGAAAAAAACAATTGTTTTTTGAAATGAGTTTTCGATGCTAACTTCAAAAATGATATTCATATTTTTGAATCACGTCAGAAGTCTTTTCAGATAATGTTTTCAAAGATACTGATGAGAAAATCATATGTTACAAAGTGAAAAGGAGATAAAGAAAAAAATATGCTGCCCTCATCTAAAAAACATTATAATTAAAAAAATTATAAATATACAAAAATATATACATGTATAAGATTTTGTTGGAAATTTCAAAATTGTTTTTAGTATGGGGCGGAATTTAAAATTGTTTTAAAGTATACCAAAATTTTCTCTTTGTTGAATTACTATATGCCTCGTTGCACTTTTTAATAAATTCTCATTTCAATATCAAGCAATAATTTTTGAATCATACATCTCAAATTTCCTTATATAAGTATTAAAAATAATGGAAATAATTAAATACACAATTTAAAATTATATTAGCAATTTAAAGCACTAAAAAGCAATGCAGAACAGTTATTGTATATGATTTAATGGAATAACACTATCATCTTTAATTAGGTTTAGTTCTTCCAGTTTTTTTTTTATAATTTGTTTTTATTTTTTCATGTTATTTTTATTCTGCATATTAGTTTATAGTTTTTGAGTGGTAAAATTTTCTTTGAATTATTCGGCAATAGCCTTTTCATATCAAACAATTTTTCCAACTTTAAGCATCGTATTAGTTGCTTTTTATTGAAATTCAGGTTTTTCTTTTTCTAATAGAATTATTGTGAAATTCAACTTCGTTAACAATGGAAGTTTTAACAACTTCCTTGTATAATCATATCTTAGAACTAATATTTAAAAAAACTGGGTTACTCAAATAAAACAATTAATTTGAAATAAGCCATAAAAATAATAGAAAAACTTGCTTCAAATTGTTGAAATTTCTCAATACTTAATAACTAGTTTAGGTTGAAGGTCTAAAAAATGTTATAGGCGATAATGGATTTTGCCAAAAACTAAAAGAACTTAAATAAATTTAAAAGATATTATCTACTTAAAGGAAAGACACTTTAACAAATAAATCATTAGATTTGATCCATTATTATTCAGAGGTATTATTATTTCATGAAGTAAAACCTTATAAAAATAGTTACGGACATGTTTTATAATAAATAATATTTAAAACTTGATTGAAATTTAAAAACTTTAAATTTTGAGTTTTATTTTTGTATAATCTTTTATCTATTTTTGGATATATAAATATATTTATTAATGACTAATGGAATTCTAATTCTATTAATATTGTGTAACTCCAGCTCTCCATGCATAAAAATTATATTGATAATTTTTTCAGCGTATATAAGTGTTTGTTCATTCGTATTCATTTAAATTAAACGCTTATAAGAACCAAAAAATTATGAATTTTAATTCATTAAACATTTTTATGCTAAAAAGCAGAATTATGCTTAATGTTTAATAATTCTTGAATAAAAAAAGAGTATCCTACCAACAGCAATAGAAACTACTGTGAATCTCTACTTTTAGCACCCTTGGAAACATCATTTATTCTGAATCTCCAAAAAGAATCTTCAGACAATTTTATAAATTAAATTCCTTTCAACAGTGTGTAATAGCTCCTTCGCACTTCTGCTTTCTGTGGCAGGACTGAAGCCTGATGAGCATTACAAGTATTACTCCAAGATGTAGAGGATGCCTATTGCTGGAGAGAATCTTTATTACAAATCACCAATTCAGCGACTACCCGCGCTGTATCAATGCGCTTTATCGATTAAGAACCATCTAAAAATAGAAACTGGAATTTGAATTGCTGCCTCGCGGGAGTGAAGAATTGCAGCTCTTCAAAAATTTCAAACCACTTTGCGTGCCAAAATATTTATCTAGAAATTGACCCAGACTAGGCAGAACAGTTAGTTTTGATCAAATAAACTATAAGGGATAGAGAAAGTGATTGCAAAACCAATGCATAAATTTTCGAAGTAAAAAGTGAGTGTTCTGGCTGCAAATCGTCTAGCACCTAAAGTTCTAAAAATAAGATTACTGACTTGCAAAATTTTAGAATCCCATACCAATCAGCAACAAAGCAATAACGTGCAAACTTTTTTTTACGTCTTCACGAGACTATTAAATTTTATATGAAACTATTTTATTTTGGTCATTGCAATCTTCATGAGAAATGTTTCTACTTAAATTTTACGATCTTATAAGCATATTTCATTTTCTTTCTACTGTTTTGGTAATTATGATTATTGTGTCTGCAAAAAGAAATGTAAATACCTCTTAAAACAAAAGAAGCATTTTATCTCAATAATTTTCAATATCAATTTACAAGTAAAGATATTTTTAAACAGCTAAAGTCTTCTAGGATTAAGATACGGAAACATTTCATAGATTGTTGCTATAGATAAAAATATCATTATTCATATGTACATCTTTATTGGGAAAAACATCTAGCACTTAGGAACTCATGCAAAGCTCTTTATGAAACTAATTTCTATAATAACAAGAGTATTAATATGTTTTGTTGCAAAATTTTAACAAATTAAAGTCAATGCATTTGAAATCTCTTGCTAAGGCAATAT